>PITA01019013.1:0-38809 GCA_004023965.1 Spilogale gracilis | reverse complement strand
GCAAATGGGAACTAGGGTAATCTAGGGAGGGAAACGAAACAACAGAGATTTTGAACACAGAAACAAACTGAGGGACTTGGAGGGAGGGGGGTGGAGGGATGGGAGAGCCTGGTGGTGGGTACTGGGGACACCTAAAGTGGGGAGCACTGGGTGTGGGGAATGGGGAATGAATCTTGAAACACTGGAAAAAAAAAATTTAAGTAACAATAAAAAAAAAATCTAAAAAAAAAAACAAAAAAAAAAACGGGCAATGGGAAGCAAATATCTGCACACTGGATGCTGAGACCTCCAACTATCTTCCATAACAGGGCTTCAAAGTCTGGCAGCAAAGAGCCTAGAAAATGCTTCTCTGTGGGAACCTGACCTGCTCCATAAAAAAAAGTCTAAAAGAAGAGCGCCTGAGTGGCTCTGTCAGTTAAGCGTCTGCTTTCAGGTCATGATCCCAGGGACCTGGGATTGAGCCCCACATCTGGCTCTCCGCTCTGGGAGTCTGCTCCTCACTCTCCCTTTATCTCTTCTATCAAAATAAATAAAATATTGAAAATAATAATTTTTTAAAAAGGACTAAAAGATGCATCCAAAATAGCCTGGCAATCGTCCTAAGTGAAGCCTATAGTCAACAGGCATCACCCCATACTCCAGACCCCATGAGCTCAGGGCTTCCGGTCTGATCTTTACTGCCTCACTCTTGTACACACACACACACTGAGGATCTCCAGATTGTGACAGAAGCATCTATTACAAACAACAGAGGCTACAACCAGCAAAGTGAAGAAAGAGACCACGGGGAGAAAAGAATGAAAAAAGCAAAAACAAAATCAAATCAGTAAGGTCAGAGACGGTATTTTCATGCACTCATGAATCAAGGGTACAATGTTATAAAAACTAAATGTAAGGATTAGAAGATAGTATTACAGAAAGAATTCCAGATAGGAAGAGGGAAAGAAAAGGAAGGGAAAACCAAAATAATTCAAGAAAATTTCTGACAACTGTAGAAAATGAGTTTCTAGTCTGAAAGGGCCCAGTAAGATGAATAAAAATAGACCCAAATTAACACAGAGCACTATGAAGTTTCAGAAAACATTGAATGAAATAATACACCTGCCAGATAGGACGCTCAAAGAATCAGATATAAAAATGGCATTGGATCTCTCAATAGCAACAGTGGAAGCTAGGATATAGCAATGTCTTCAAAATTCTGAATGGATGCGTTTATATAACAGAACTGTATAGTTGGCCAGGAGAGAGGACACCTTTGGAACTAGAAGTTCTCAAAAAATGCTAGCCGGCTAAGCTAGCTCATGGACTAATCCAGCACCAAAATAAGAAGTACTCAGGAGAGAGGGGTGTGCAAAATGAATGGAGGGGTCAACAGCACAAACTTCCAATTAGGAAAGAAGTCCCAGGGATATAAGGTACAACATGTCAAGTATAGTCAATAATACTGTGCTACATAATGGAAAGCTGCCAAGAGTAAATCTTACAAGTTTTCACACACACAAAAAAACCAAAAAAGCAAAAGCAAAATCAAATCCGTAAGGTCAGAGCCGGTGTTTTCATGCACTCATGAAGCAAGGGTACAATGTTATGAAAACTAAATATAAGGATTAGAAGATAGTGTTACAGAAAGAATTCCAGATAGGAAGAGGGAAAGAAAAGGAAGGGAAAACCAAAATAATTCAAGAAAATTTGTAACTGTGATGAGTGTTAACCAGACTTACTGTGATGCTCATTTTGCAATAGATACAAATATCAAATTAAAAAAAAACAAACAAAAGAACCTTAAGGAGTACTCAGGAAAAGAATCCAACAACCAAGGGATTCACACAGCAGAAGGGCAAAGGTGAAAGGAGAACCCAGGATGGCAACTGGGCACCAAGCAGAGAGGGCAGCAGTGCTTCTGAGAAAGCAGGCCCCAGGAGAGGTTGCCCAAATGTTTGATTCATCTTGACACACCAAGAGGAGATAGAACCACGTATAGCTTTGTACTCAGTTTTACTGTTAATTAGAAAGCACAAACATAAATAAGAATTTTTTCAAGTGAAAACAAAGTGGTAAAGGACAGACAGAATAACCAGTCATCCCAGCTGTGGACACACCGAGCCCCAACCCTGTAAACGGGTAATGCTGAACACTGGTCTTACAAAACCCACAGTGGACAGGGAACGTAGGCAGGGATAAGTACATCCGATGTTAGAAGGGCTGAGTACGTGGGGTGGTCAGTGGGGGGAGAGATGGAAAAAAGCTAAATTTTCATCTTTCATGGTACAAAGTCAATGATGAAGCCAAAAACAACAATAGCAACAAAACACGAGAAGCTGGTACATAAACACAACATCTGAAAATATGGAGATAAAACAATTTTTTAAAAAGTTACCTAGAAGAGCTGAATTTGGTTTCTCTGAGAAAGAGGAAATGGAGGCAGGTGGTCAAAATTTGCAACTTGCTCAAGTATATGTATGTCTAACTTTGATAAAAATTCTTGACAATGGCGCAGGAAAGATGAGGAGACAGTGAGCATATATGAAGTGTGAGTAGTTTTCCTGCCGAAAGCACCAAAGTGATGCGGCAGTGACTGGGATGGTATGGAGGTCTCAGGACATACAGGCAACATTATTTCCCACCTGAAGCACTGAATATATTTGGAATAGTTTTTAGTTTTTTATCTTGCTCACATCATACTGTATTTTACCACCAGGCTATCAGCAGCTCATCAAAAACAATACTATGGGGGTGCCTGCGTGGCTCAGTCGGCTGAGTGTCTGCTTTTGGCTCAGGTCATGATCCCAGGCCCTGGGATGGAGCCCTGCATCGGGCTCCCTGCTTGGCGGGAAGCCTGCTTCTCCCTCTCCTAACTCCCCCTGCTTGTGTTCCCTGTTGCTGTGTCTGTCAAATAAATAAATCTCTAAAACAAACAAACAAAAAAACCACTATGGGTACATACTATGGTTCAATCATAATTAATAAGTGGATGAACGTGTGGCTTTCCAATTAGCCTATTTATACTGAACACTCAAGACAGTGTATACTCAATTTCAAGTAGTATATAATTTGGAAAAAAAACCCCTAAAATATACAAGAGTGATCCAATAACAGCACATTATTTATAATAGCCACAAACTGAAAACAGTCCAAACATCCATCAAATGTGAATGGATAAACAAAATGCAGTACCTTACAACTGTACTTGGCAATAAGGAGGGATTACTGACATACCCAACAAACTGAAGAAACTCAAAACAGCATGCTAATTAAAAGATGCCACACACCAAAGACTAAATACTGTGTATTTCCATTTATATAAATTTCTAGAAAAGGCAAAACCATGACAGAAGGTAGACCAGTGACTGCCTGGGACTAAGGTGGGACCACAGGACTATAGATTTGCCCATAACTCACTGAACAGGATACTAATATGGTACTGTTTTTTGTATGTAAATCATACTGCACTAAAGCTGTTAAAAACAACTAGTTCAACTAGTAAATTTTACATTAACACTTAGAATTATATCAATATACTTAGAATTTAATACATCACAGTATATAGAATTTGATTAGCCCATCTGTTACATTTTTATTTATTTATTTTTTTTTACATTTTTAAATTAACAAAAGGTTTTGGGGCTATGTATGATACTTTCAAATATGGTATGCATTTCAAAATATTTTTAAATGTCTAATGCAAAACAAGCTTTCCTCATGGCTCCATACTCCCAAATCTAGGCTCCCCTCACAAAGATCGAAGTTATGATAAACCTTTATAATAAACCTGTCTTCGAGTATGTGGGCCAGCAACATGGTATTATCATTATCCCTTGAGTGTAAAAGAGTCTAAAATTTAGATTCTAAAAAATGGTGAGCCCGAGTTTAGAGCCATGATAATATGATTTTAAATAAAATTATTTCTGGGTTTAGCAGCAGACAGGTCCCTCCTCCTGTCAGTCAACTGCTTCATTCCCCAACTTCATGGCATTATCTAATCTCCACGCCATCTGCCAGCAACTCCAACCTGGCCCTGCAGCAGCTTCAACCCCCCCGAGGGCTAATCCCAGCTTGACTTCCTGCACCCTTACTCTAAGCCTGTACCAACTTCTGTTCAAACAGAGCTGCTCCTGAGTTTTTCACCCAATGTGCAATACTCATCGCCTTTTATGAAAGGCCTTTACATATAGTTTTAAAATATTTATAAAGTTTTACACATACAATTCTTTAAAAGGGAAGTCACAATGGCATTAAAAAAAACCCACTCCTCGCTCTCTCTCCTGTTGATTTAGGAGTCCCCTCCTAAAATTCCAAACATTTCCCTTATTTTTTCAGATGTATTTGAGAGAGAGAGAGAATGAGCATGAAGAGGGTATGGGCAAAGGGAGAAGCAGGCTTCTGGCTGAGCAGCGAACCTGGATCGGGGCTCAATCTAGGACCCTGGGACCTTGACCTGAGCCGAAGGCGAACACTTACCTAAGCCACCCAGGAGCCCCTAAACATGTCCTTTATTGCTAACTGAGAAAAAAAAGCTAGAATTCCTGAGATTTTCTGACTAACTTAACCTGCTTTCAGAGTAACTATGTATTTCATTCAGAACCATACACTGACAAAGAGTCAGTCGCAACATTATGCATAAAATACGATATTTTTTTTTTTTGCATAAAATACAATCTTTATGACTTCTCGAAACCAGCAAAAGGTCACATATAAATTATGACAATAATTTTCTCAAGATCAGATACTTACACATCAGCCAAAACTATCCGTGTCCGTGTCACATTCTCTATGGTGAATTTTGTTTTTCCTCCTTTGCCAGCGATTCTTCCTACTGCCCTTGACAGGTGGTCTCCCTTTAGGGGCTTCACTAAATGAGAGATCAAAGCCTCAGGAGACAAGCAATTCCAGCATACCACCTGCTCCATAATGAAGTTTAATCACTACCTAATTTCCCTACTAAAAGATACAAAAAAAAATGTGTTTTTAAAACCTGCTAGTAATAGTCAACTGATGCTATTAGAAAGTTAAGAGGCACCTACAATACAAAGTCAGCAGTCCAAAAGTACAAGGGTTAATAGGAAAAGACCACCCTATACTCACCATCTGTAATTTCAAAAGACTCTAGGAAGAGATCATCCAACCTAATGAGGGCAAGCGCATCCTACAACATAAAAATAAATGCTGTGAAGTCTTTCCACTTAGATACCTGAAAATAACTATTAAGTTAAAATTCACCAGACCTCGGGCACCTGGGTGGCTCAGTTGGTTAAGCGACTGCCTTCGGCTCAGGTCATGATCCTGGAGACCCGGAATCAAGCCCCACATCGGGTTCCCTGCTCGGCGGGAAGCCTGCTTCTCCCTCTCTCACTCCCCCTGCTTGTATTCCCTCTCTGGCTGTGTTTCTCTCTGTCAAATAAATAAAATCTTAAAAAAAAAAAAAAATTCACCAGACCTGGAAAAGTCAAATCTTTTAAAAAACCCAAATCCATTGAAACATTTACTTTCAAGTGGGTTTTTTTAACATCTAATTTATTTGACAGAGAGAGAGAGAGAAAGAGTGCGCGCAAGAGCGCACAAGTAGGGGGGGCAGCAGACAGAGGAGAAGCAAGCTCCATGCAGAGTGGGGAGTCCAATGTGGGGCTCGATCCCAGGATCCTGGGATCATGACCTGAGCTGAAGGCAACACTTAACCAACTGAGTCATCCAGGTGCCCCTCATAGTAAGTGTTTTTAAGCTCCTATTTTAGAAGTCATGAAATCACTTACCTCCACCTGAAACCCAAGAATAAAGGCTTTCACAAAATCAGCTGCTTTTGTCAGAGCACTAACATCCTTGGTTTCTTTACAAGTCTGTTAAAAAAAAAAGGCACATATTATGATGGGAGATGAAAATATTCTAATACAACACTAGGACTAATCATTAGCACATAATCTTCATTATATGCTTATGTTTCCCAAAGCACTAACTCCAGGACTAACTACCATGAATGGTTTATGCAGGGATCTTGTCCTTAAAGGCTTTACTAAATAATTGCAGAAATAGCTGCTATCTATAAAATCCCAGCCACTAAAAGCGGCAGGCATTGCAAAGGTGCTTTATACACAACAGCTCTAATCTTCGTGTCGACTCTGCGTATTATATAATACAAAAACTTTTATATTTGAGAAAACTGAAGTACTAAAATGTGAAAAAGGCAGAATTCCGACACAGGTCTGATTCCAAAATTGTCATTTCCATTCTTCCACAAAGACTCAAATTTAGTTGAGGAGACCACATATTTGACAAATTTCAAACCACTCAGGTTGTGTAATGTACATATAAAACTAGATCCCAGTTCCAATCCTGTATGTGAACTTGGGAAAGTCCCACAGATGCTCCAGGTCTTAAGTTTTCTCATTTGTAAAATAAAAAGGTCAGAGTGGGGGGATCCTTTTGGGACTAACAAGATTCACTTGTTAGTGAATGAATTTGATGACTCTAACTTGCTCCTCTGACTCAGTTTCCTCACATCTAAAGGGTGGGGATATGGCAACTACTTCACAGACCTGTCTTAAGGATTAAAATGGCACAGTACATGCCAAAGCATCACTATGTGCCTGGCATCCTGCAGTCCCAACAAGTGTGAGTGGAATCCAAACTGATGCCTCTGCGAGTTACGAATAAGACAGCCAAGCACAGTAAGAGTGTAGGCTCTGCAGAAATGACTGAAATACAGACTAATCCTAAAGGAGAAAGCACTTGAGCCAGATACCAAAATAGACCTGGAATTGAGGCCGAAAAAGAAAGTACAGAGGAGAGGTCTTTTTTCAGAGGGCAAAATGCCCCACGGGTAAGGACATAAAAAGGTTCAAAGAGTTGGTGAGATGAACTTGGGACTTAGACTGCTACTTAAAAGGAAAGTTCAGAGACACCTCGATGGCTCAGTCAGTTAAGTGGCTGCCTTCAGCTCAAGTGGTACCAGGCTCCCTGCTCAGTGGCAAGTCTGTCTGCTTCTCCCCGTGACCTCTTTGGCTCTCACTCTCTCTCAAATAAATTAATAAAAATCTTTAATAATAATAATAATAAAGGCAAGTCCAGTCAAAACTTAACTCTTACCCTCCAGAGATTGTGAAGATACCATAACACTACAGTAAAAGCATTGGGGTCCAGGAAAATTAACCTGGCACTGGCAGAGGAAGGATTGATGAGAGATTTAAAGTAACGAAGCAAGGGAAACCTCTACAGAAACAAGACATTTCAGCACAAAACTGTAAGAACCTGCAGAAAGTGACAATGGGAACAAAGAGGAGTACTACAGTCAAGTTCTAGATTTTAAACTTTCCCAGCTATATAATGCAGTGCCCCTCTGCTTTATTCCATTATTCTAGTTCAACAGAGATGAATCTATACCAGTCCTGATGACAGCTTACGAATCCTCAAAAAAGGGGCACCTGTTAGCTCAGCCGGTTAAGCATCTGCCTTCTGCTCAGGTAATGATCCCAGGATCCTGGGATCAAGCCCTGCATTGGGCCCCTTGCTCAGCTGTAGCTTGCTTCTTCCTTCTCCCTCTGCCTGCTGTCCTCCTGCTTGTATTCTCAATCTCTCTCTCTGTCCCCCCCACCCAAAAAAAGAATCCTCAAAATGGAAAATATAACTAATTTTGATTAATTATATCTTTATATCAAATATATCTGATTCTGATATAAAACTGGCACCCAGAAAAGGAAGCCCAAAGTCAACTAACATTGTCTAGCTTTTGAACTGACACCATGAAATGAATAATATACACGTGTGTGTACCACAAGTACTTGTTATTCCTTAAATCTGTTTATGACCACCTCTTTACTCAGCCTTGTCTCACTTCAGCACAGAACATCATAAAATACATGCACAGCCATAACCAGTGCTTTGGTTATGACCTTGGGGTCCACCTTATGAATTCAACTAATATTTGTGCTGAATGCATATTTTGAAGACATTCAAGAAGTTCAAACTCACTATACTATTTTAGAAAACTGTATAACGGCCCTTTAACAAAAAAAGTCCCATTAAGGAAAGTTTATTCACGCCTTTTCATACCTGTAGGAGACAGAAACTCTAATATATCTGGAAATGGTTGACATTCTCCTTACCCTAATTTCTACATTCCTCGACTTCAAGTTAAACCGTATCTGAAGTCCCAAATGTTCTACAATAGGAGTAAATATCTTCATCCAGTTCTCTTTTAATGGCGTGTATCTGTTAGCTGGGACTGGAATTTTCCTTGTTTCTTCTTTCCCACCCTGAAACAAAAGAACACGCAAGTAGGGAGATGTAACGAGAGATGGAGGTGGAGCTGTAAAATGACAGCTCTTCCACAAGAAGCTTTCTTTAACTGAAGTAAACTTCGTTCCAGAGAGTAACTTCTTGAAGGACGTAACTAAATAACATCCCCCACACTGTCAACATCCCCCAGAGACCACCGGCTTGGCCCACCTTTAGCCCTGGCCTCGTTCCGTCCCACGGTCCCCCCTACTACCAAGAATCCATCCCCGGTGAGCGGCGGGAAAACCGGCCTCTTCGCGGGCCGGGCCTCCGCGGTGTCCCTGCAGTCCGCGACCCCGCCGTCCGCCGCGGCGGACAGCTGCTCAGCCTGCCGTTTCTTCGCCCGCCGGCCACCCTTGCGAGTGACTTGGGTGAAGCCGTCCTCGGCCCCGGCGCTTTGCGCCTCCATCTCCGTTTCCATGCCCAGGTATCTTCAGCTCCAACATGTGCTTCCGGCTCGAACGCGTGCGCCACAGCACGGCGCAAGCGCGTCACGTAGGGTCCAGCGTCCGCCAACCAGCTCCCAGGGCTCCGCCCGGTTTCCGAAGAAGTCCCACACAGGGGACCTGAAGCAGGTTTTTTTGCGTTTGCTGGCAATACGCGGAGGATATCCTAAAATATGCCTGATTCCTATGGTGCCCCCGTGACTCCGCCACTCACAGCCGAAGCAATTGCCATCTCCAATATGTGTATATAAGAACGGCAGTAGGTAAAAACGATAAGCAGGTCTGTGCAGTCAGTGAAGAAAAATCTGGCGTGACTTCAGTAGCGCATCGGGCATTATCTGAGACAACTAAATCCAGCTCGCCGGGACGGCGGGGGGCGACTACTGCAAGGGGGAGGGGGAAACGGTCTGTTGTTACTGTTTGGAGTTTGGTTTCCCGGCTAGTGTTTTGTTACGCTCTGGGTGTGCTGCGTGGTGGAGGGGAAATTGGCTGGATCATGTCGGCCTTTGAGAAGCCTCAAATCATCGCCCATATCCAGAAGGGTCTGAACTACACGGTATTTGACTGTAAGTGGGTGCCCTGCAGCGCCAAATTTGTGACCATGGGCAACTTCGCCCGGGGCACCGGCGTCATTCAACTGTATGAGATCCAGCACGGGGACCTAAAGCTGCTTCGGGAGGTGGGTGCCGGGCGAGACTGCCCAGTTCCAGGATCTGCCGTTGGTGAGGGGGCGAGTGCGGATTCGGGGGTGGGGGAAGTTTGCATTTCTTTTTGCCCCAACCTTCGTCCAGCATCCCGCAAAAGCACAGCTGGAGCTGCGTGGAACCAGCGAAGGCGATCGCAGATTGAGAAATACTTCCGAAGCAAAACGCTTTGGTTCGAATCCTGGATTCTCGACTGGTCAGTTCATCTGCTCCCTGCTGGCCCGTTTCTGCAGCCACTCTTGCATTCCAGCGCGAGGTCTCTGGGAAGTGACATTAAGACTTAGTATCTAAATTGGAGGTTCTACTAGGCAGTGGGCAGTTGTTTGTGGAGAGTCGGTTTAATAGGCCTGTCTTAATAAAATACTCTTTCATACAAGCTGAGACAAGGCAGGTATCGGGATGCCTGCGCTGTAATTGGAGGAGACAACTTAACCATTATTATTTTAAAAATATTTATTTAGTCATGAGAAACAGGAGAGAGAGGTAGAGGGAGAAGTAGGCTCTCAGTGGAGCAAGGAGCTGGATGTGGGACTAGATATCCGGACCCTAGAATCATGACCTAGGCCAAAGGCAGACACCTAACCGTCTGAGCCACGCAGGCCCCTCTTAACCATTCATTCTTTCAACAAGTTATCAATTTGATTGCCTGGTAATCCCAGGCATGTGAATGAGAATGTCTCCGGTCTCTTGGAGTTTATTTTCTACTGGGAGAGAGAATCAGATAAGCAAACCAACAATGCATAAATACAAGCTGAATGTATTCTCTAACGTAAAGTAACACGGTTCTGTGAGAGTAAAACAGATTTGGGATAAGTAGAAGCTAGATATGCTAAACTACGAGTAGAGGAAGAGGTTTCCAGAGGAAATAGCGTCAGAGGAAGCACCTGGAGGTGAGCAGACTTTGCAAGGCCTGTAGATCATTTAAAAGATCCACTCCTTTTTAAATGGTACATCACTGAAGGACTTCTAGCTGGGTGTGGCAAGAGCAGGTTAACAAGTTCAGTGAAGATCATTAGTGAAAGAATTAGAGAATAATGATTTTAACATTCTTACACTTGTTTTTAAAATGCGTTGATTTCAGGTGCTCAGTCATAAGTATTTAAGGCTATAATAGACTACATACAGTTAACGCTGAGAATGCCATGGATTAAAACCATGGAGCGAGTAGGCGCTTGGGTGGCTCAGTGGGTTAAAACCTCTGCCTTCAGCTCGGGTCAGGATCTCAGGGTCCTGGGATCGAGGTCCGCTTCGGCGCCTCTGCTCAGTGGGGAGCCTGTTACCTCCGCTCTCTCTGCCTGCCTCTCTGCCTATTTGTGATCTCTCTGTCAAATAAATAAATAAAATCTTAATTAACCCCCCCCCAAAAAAGAAAACCTATGGAGAGAGTCTGCTTGGACGAGATAGGCGTTAAACTGGTAGATGAAGGATGAATATAGTTTGGATGGCAAGCTTGGATGAGAAGGTATATAAGACCCCCATCTCACTTTAAATTTCTACAAATACTACTTTTCTTGTTTAGTTTGTCTTTTCTAGCCAGGTACTCAAGAGTTCCTAAATACGGCTTATTCTTTTCAACCTTGCCTTCTCTTGCACACCAGTCAGCTCCTAAGCACCTGTTGCTATTTTAGGGTCCAGTTCAGAGTATTTGATTTAGGAAATCCCTTTCAGATCCCCACACAAACTTCTTTACACTGCACTCCTCTGGTAATTATTATCCACTCCAGAAATATATAATTGTGTTCCATTTATCTCTAATTAGATTGTAAGCTCCTAGAGAGTAAGGATACTGTCTTTCATTAGTGTGGTTTGTAAGGTTCAGTCATGCAATAAATTACTTGTTAAAAGAATGAGTGAATGTATATCCGTAAAAGGATGTAACTTGGGAAATTCAAATATTGGCGTATTGATTATTAATTATCTGGCATCAGGGTTTGAACAAATGGGATTTCACCAGAGAGCATTTACAGACTTGTGACTTTTTAAAAATACAATTTGTGTACATTTCAGGAATACAGTTCCACAGAGTGAAATAGTGCCCTTTGTCTTTATCTATTGGCAACCTACTATTTCAAGATACTATGTTAAAGGATCAAAGGTACTTGAAAGATGAGTCTCTTCTAAAGAGAGGATTAAACTGGGGCGCCTGGGTGGCTCAGTTAGTTAAGAGACCCCGGATTGAGCCCCACATCGGGCTCCCTGCTCAGCGGGAAGCCTGCTTCTCCCTCTCTTACTCCCCCTGCTTGTGTTCCCTCTCCGGCTGTGTTTCCCTCTGTCAAATAAATAAAATCTTTAAAAAAAAAAAGATAAAACTAATGCAAAAACACTTTTAAGAACTTAGATTGTGGGGCACCTGGGTGGCTCAGTGGGTTAAGCCTCTGCCTTAAGCTCAGGTCATGATCACAGGGTCCTGGGATTGAGCCCCACATCAGGCTCTTTGCTCAGCGGGGAGCCTGCTTCCCCGTCTCTGCCTGCCTCTCTGCCTACTTGTGATTTCTCTCTCTCAGTCAAATAAATAAAATCTTAAAAAAAAAACTTAGATTGCATTTGGCTGTGATGGTGCAGTGGAAAAGGGTAAAGGTTTAATACAGGTTCAGGGATTCTGAACCCTTACCGTGCATCAGGATCAGCTGAGTATGGTCTGTTACTGCTGCTGCTGTTTGTGTTTTAAAATATTCACGCGATAGTCCCACCTTAAGGAATTCTGATGCAGTGGGACTCTTTTTTTTTTTTTTAAAGGATTTTCTTCCTTTATTTGACAGAGAGACATAGAGAGAGGGGACACAAGCAGGGGGGAGGGTGGCAGAGGGAGAAGCAGGCTCACCGCTGAGCAGGCGCCCAATGCAGGGCTCAATCCCAGGATCCTGGGATCATGACCTGAGCCAAAGGCAGATGCTAAACGACTGAGCCACCCAGGCGCCCTGCAGTGGGACTCTTGCCCCTACACTAGAGTGAGGTCTGGATATCAGTATTTTTAAGACTTCCAACTAGGTGATTGTAACAACTACCAGTGTTGATTACATTGGGTTAGATGAATTATTGAAATACTTGATTCTTCATTGTGGAACCACCTCAAGTCATGTGTTCCAAAGCCCATACATCCAAGGTAAAAATGTGTGAAGGAAGCAAATGGGTCTTCATTGATAGCTGCCTTCTCTTGTTAGTAAGGACAGACAGGGAGTGAGGGCCTTCATGTACAGGTAAGCAGTTTACTCCACCACACACCGGGTTGCAGATTCAAGGGAAAGATGAAATCCATTTCTTTCTCATTAAACTTAACAAATGTGAGACTTCCTCATCCTATAAAGGGCAGCTTTTCCCTAACTGGCACAAAGGACTATGGGCAACTCTGAAAAACAATACAGTTGTGGATATTTATACTGTAAAAATAATAAGGTAATAAAGTTCTGCTTTTTTAGCTCTTGTGCCACTGAGTTCACTGCTTGTTAGCATTTGGTTGACTAAGCCTTTTAATGTTAATTAAAGTAGTGCCAGGATATGGAGGAGGAAGTACTGACAAGCTGTACTAGACCTACCCACAGACAGAACAGAAATAGCTCTCATGGGAGTTATCCATCATGGGCTTCCTTAATCATGCTCACTTATTGTAGCAAAGAGAACCAACAGCTAGGTCAAAAATGACCATCTATGGTGTGTCATACAGCAAAAGTTACTAATATATACCAATTTTCTTTGTGGAACACATTTTGTAAAATCTTTTTAGCCAGGTTTTTTTTTTTCCCCCTAGCAAGAAAAATTTAAGTAACCACTGGATTTTTTAAATCCTTCTTTTCAAAGAGAAGATTTTTTTTAAGTTTTTAAAAATTTATTTATTGACAGATCACAAGTAGGCAGAGAGGCAGGCAGAGAGAGAGGGGGAAGCAGGCTCCCTGCTGAGCAGAGAGCCCGACGTGGGCCTCAATTCCAGGACCCCTAGACCATGACCTGAGCTGAAGGCAGAGGCTTTAACCCACTGAGCCACCCAGGTGCCCTCTAGTCCCCGTCTTAAAGCTATTTCGATGATTTCAATGACTACCTTAGAGAAAACACCCCTGCTTCTATAAATCCATTGACAGCAGAGCTCAGCCCTTCTCAGCAAACCACAGTACTCACTGGCATGCAGATAAGTATTTATACATTGCAGTTTTTGTAATGTTTTTATATTTTGAGTTGAATTTGATTATTGGCACAGCAGACTACTACTACCTATAAATCCCTTTATTTCTTTTTGGTATAAGAGATAAAAGAGCATGAGAGAAGCATAAATTTATGGTTAGATAAACCATATATTTATATCTTGTAAAGATATGAGTAGAGGTAAAAACCAAAAGACACAAATCTGAAAGTTGGTTCAGTTCGTGGCTATACCATTTCCTCACCAATCCATTTCAAAGTTGGAACATTTCTTTGGTACTTCTGGACTCTTGGGTTTATAGAATGGGGGCTACATACTAAACTTTATTTAACTGATTCACATGTAGGTCTGGGGGCAGCCTAGTTTAGTATAAGAGCTTGGAGTCTCCCTGGCTCTAGGGACTTTGAGTAAGCCCAGTCCTCTGAACCTGTTTCCTCAACTGGAAAGGAGTATTCCAAATATTTCACTTGCACTTGTGTTAGAAACAAAAGGAATGGCTTAGCCTGAAAGAATATCTAGAACAGTATCTGATATATGTGTTCAATATATGGATGCTGTTTTCATGGTTGCATATGAATGACACCAGAAACTATGTGGTATGTCATGTGAAAATGTGGGAGAAATGAGAATATGGACTTCAGCAATGGTTTCTCTCCTCCTAGCACTAGGAATGAGAAATAAATAGATACTAATTTATACTTAAATTCAACAACTGTTGAGTGTCTACAAGGTGCTTAACAGATGGGTCAAGGCCCCATTCTCATGGTACTCATTCTAGAGAGGATGGGGATAGAGAATTGAATAAATTTTATTTGTAAGTGCAATAAAGAAGGTTAACAGGGTGAGTGATAGTGATTTGGGGGTTCCACTTCAGATTGAAGGATCAGGGAAAGCCTCTTAAAGGAAGTGACATTTAAACTGAAATCTGAATTAGAAGAAGGAAGACCTGATGAGCTGAGGGAAGAGTAGTTCAGGCAGTGATAACAGTAAATGCAAATGTCCTGAGGTAGAAATGACTTTGTTGTGTCTAAGGAGCAAAAAAGAAAGCTGCAAATGTGGCCAGAGTGTAGTAGAGAAGAGAGAAGCTAGAAATAAGGTCAGAGAATCAAGGCAAGATTTCAAAGAACTTTGTACATTTTGTCTACCACAGGCCTTGGTGCCGCTCCTGCAAGTCTGTGCCTCCAATGTAGATGCATTTTATTTCATTCCATTATATTTTAATAAAGACTTTCAGAATTTGTGCAATGACACATGGAAATATTTAGTATAGGATCTCTTGTAATAGAGTGGTTCTCAGTTTGGTTTCTTTCCTTTTAAGGTAGGGATCCTCAGGTGTGTTCAGGTGTCAGAACATCTGAACATTGTAGTGCTGTTTTTGGAACTACATAAAACACTGGAATAGTTCCAATTCTGCACAAAGAAAGGGTTTTCTAGTAGAAAAAATCTGGCTATATTATCATCCTGTCTGTGGTCTTTATATCACAAGAAGTAACCATACATAAATTTTTAAATCTTTATTTCCAGGTCCTTACTGGTGTACATTTGTTAATATTTTCTAACAGGCAAGCTAAAAAATAGCCAAGAAAACTTTAGTTTGAGAAAAACATATCTGCATATCTGTTGGCTGTTTTAAGCTTGTGTGTGTGTGTGTGTAAATTTATGTTGGTACCGGAAGATTGGTGTGTTCCAGGAGCATGGTTTGAGATTCTCTGCTCCAAAGGGTTAAAAGGTGAAAGTTAGATAAAGAAATGACATAGGGAGGGGGCGCCTGGGTGGCTCAGTCGTCTGCCTTGGGCTCAGGTCATGATCCTAGGGTCCTGGGATCAAGCCCCACACTGGGCTCCCTGCTTGGCGGGAAGCATACTTCTCTCTCCCACTCCCCCTGCTTGTGTTCCGTCTCTCACTGTGTCAAATAAATAAATAAAATCTTAAAGAAAAATCACATAGGGAGAAAAGTTTTTGCTTCCCAGTATTTTATTACCAGCAGTAAAGTCTTCACTCTGTGTGTACTGGAGGGACTGAAAAGTGGAGGTTAGCTTTGATGGTAGCTATCAATTTGATGGTAGCTTCTGTAGCTTAGGAAGGAGAGATACCCCATCAGAGACCCCAGAGGATAGTGGACTTGTGGGAAGCGGCGTGCTTTAGGTGGCAGAAGAGGAGAAAATGGGAGACTGCTCTTCCCAGGTCTCTTTGAAGAATTTTCCTGGAGAGTTATATCAATACATGATGCAACCTCCCCACAGCTCCTAATCCCGAGTCCCTGGAACCATATTCTTGTCTATCCTGCTGCTTACCTGGGAGGCCCATCTTCATCTGTACCTCCAGTTGTGGGAGCTGTGCCTGGTGACTTCTTGCTTGGCACACCCAGGTCCAGTGTGAGGCAAATGGAAGAAGGAGTTGGTGTCTGTTTCATCAGTTGGCATAAGTTGGAGCTCTGAATTACTTTAACCATAGAAATTGTGCCCTAATAGTGATTAAGGGCTATACCACTATTGATACATTATTTTAGTTACTTTTATTTAGGGGAAGTGGTGGGGAGCACATAAGTTGTTGGAAACTACTTTGTTAAATTGACAAAATTGTGATTCTTGGTGTTGCTGCGTTATAAGATAACTTATAAAATTGGAAAAATAACTGAAATAAATGAATATTAGTTTTCTGAATAACTGAACTATGTGGGACCACATATGTATTACAAAGAAAAATATGACTCTGATTTTGTGCTTCTCAGTGTGGTCTTTTACAACCATGTTATTATCAATGACTGCATTTGATTACTGGGCAATTCCAAGGAGGCCTGAATGCTTTCTTATAGACCTGGCTACAGAGTAACTGCTCATTTCCCCAGATCCCAAACAGTGAGAAACTTCAGCAGGCTTCCCTGTACCATATAATAATATCTTTTGAGTCAAGAAAGAAAAGTTTAGTTACAGTTGCTGTTAAGTGAATTTTATTTTCTTTTTCTTTGACACTTGCTGTGTACACTTTATATGGAAATGCCCAGGCAAACATTGGAAGTGTCAGGGAAGTTATTTTTTAAATTATATGAATAGGCTAAACCCAGTAGGAGGGAAGAAGATTAGTCTAGGAACTGAAAGGTTACAAGAAGAAATCTCTTAGAAACTGGAGAGCTCTGTGGAGAGAAAAAAGAGAAAAAATACCCAGAATATTGTTATGCCAAAAAAAAAAGTGAAATGAAAATATATTATGGGCCTCCTTATATTAAAGCAAAACTATGTATGCTTGTAAATGTGTAGATAAAGGTCTAGAAGGATGGGGATTACCTCTGGGGAGCATCAATAGGAAACTCACAGGGCGTCTGGGTGGTTCAGTTGGTTAAGCCACTGCCTTTGGCTCAGGTGGTGATCCTGGGGTCCTGGGATCGAGTTCCGTATCGAGTCCCGCATTGGGCTCCCAGCGACGCGGGGAGTCTGCTTCTCCCTCTGACTGTCTCCCCTCTCATGCTCTCTCTCACTCGCTCTCTCTGAATGGATAAATAAAATATTTTTAAAAAAGGAAACTCACTTTTTCATGTTCAGTTTTTTGTTTTGTTAGAATTTTTATAGGGAACACATATTACTTTTGTACACACTAAGATTAAGAAGAATAGTTTTGCCCCTGTTGATGCTAACAGTAAATGGGAGGATATAGGGCTAGTGTGTGGTGTGGGCAGGCATCAGGTCGTGGCCTCATCTGGTTCCACACTGTCCAGAGTTCCCAGGGTTTAAGGCACTAGCAGACTCCAGGAGGGACTTAAGTGGTCTGGACAGGTGGGGTCAGGGTGGGCAGTGGCGACAAATGGGAAGCATCAGGAAGTGGGAGATTAGTAGAGGCCCCACAGGAGTGTGGGAGTAGATGAGAGTAGCATAATACATAGGTTTATGTGGGAGGAGTCAGAGAGGAACAGATATTTTGATTGTAAACTCCTTGAGGGCATGGCCATTCTCCTTCATGCCTTGTTCGGTGATTTGCATTTAGTAGGAACTCATTAAAAATGCTGAATGCCTGAGTTGGGCAAATGTACAAAGCTGCATGCTTCCAGGGGCGCTGGGTGGCTCAGTCGTTAAGCGTCTGATTTTGGCTCAGATCATGATCCCAGGGTCCTGGGATCGAGCCTTGCGTGGGGATCCCTGCTTGGCAGGAAGCCTGCTTCTCCCTCTCCCATGCCCTGTGCTTGTGTTCCCTCTCTAGCTGTGTGTCTCTCTCTCTGTCAAATAAATAAATAAATAAAAATATTAAAAAACAAAAAAAAGTATGCTTCAAGCTCTTTGCCTGTGGCAGGAGGGTATTATGTGATATCATTTTGGTGATATGGTCTGTACATGATTTCCATAAACCACGTTGCTTAAATAGTACATCGGTGGGTAGGTGGGTAGTTGTTAACTAATGTGATTATATGCAATAGGGGGAGCAGTTGCTTTTTAAAGAAACGGTCAAAATATTGGCTAATCTACACCAATAGCAGTGCCTTTGGTACTGACATGTATACAAATCTCTATGCATTGATAAGGTCCCAGAGAGAATAGGGACATAAACATTCTCAGTTTATAGGGTCCTGCAGGGAAAACTGTAAGAGACACATAAACATTTTTGTTCCTGTAGCCATCTGGAAAGAATAATATCTTCATTATGTTCTCATTTCTACTGAGGATCTTAAAGAAGAATAGCACATTAAGTGCTGAAATTTTCATATTTGCAAACCAACGGAGATGGTATACTTGTCAGCATGTGAATGTCTCATTAGTGAGATGAGAGGAAAGGCAAAATTAAAACTCATTCTCTTTGACAGTTACATACTTTTAAACTATAGGAAAGTGACTAGAGGAAACACGATAATTTTGATCAGAAAATGTTTTAATTGCTTTTTATATTACGTGTCTTATTAAAGTCACATAATAAAGCCATAAATATCATGAATTATAAATAGCTGCTTACATAAATAATGTATCCTCTCTCCCTCCCTTCTGTCAAGATTGAAAAGGCCAAACCCATTAAATGTGGAACATTTGGTGCAACGTCTTTACAGCAGAGATATTTAGCTACTGGAGATTTTGCTGGAAACCTTCATATATGGTAAGATTACTTAATCAATATTAAGACATGAGGTAGGCCATTTCTTTGATAGTCTTATTGCTCTTCCTCTGAAAGGGAGAATTCTAATTTTAAAATGTTTCTTGTTCAATTTTAACTACTTATAAAAATGCAAGAATTGTCTTTTAATACACATTTCTAGATTTTATATTCAAAAATCCCCTTAAAAATACTGTTTTTCTTTAGATATTTTGCGTAATGTTACCAGTATTTGTTTCCACACCTGCTGTTTAGCCGGCCTTTAATACTTTATAAGTGTACATAGAGGGCTTTTCCCCACACATGTGTAACACAGAAAATACTATTAACATATCAACAAGACTGTTGGCATTACAGAATAATGTATTGAATTTTTGTTTGTTTTAATTTTTAATGTAGAACTCTGAATTCATGAAAATTTTTTATACTTTTATATTTTATACTTTATGTTTTTTTATACTTTAGCTAACATCTAAGCACAGTTTTTTAGGAGAACATCTGTTGAGCAAATCAATATAAACCTATTATAAATGAACAAAGCCATAATTATGCCAAATGTGTATAATTTTCATGTTCTATCTAGATTTATTTCCTCATATTTAAATTAAGTTGCAGGAATTGATATTTCTCCTTAATGGCTTTTCAAGAATATCTCTTATTTTAACTGTTTAAAGTATATATAGTAATATATAGTAATGTTCTAGAAAGAAACTATCTTCTTTGTCTCATGTTTTCTAAGGTGACCTTTCTTGATTCTCACTTAGAATCTGCTGCTTTGTAACTGAATTACTCTGACATATTTATCTTAGAATCACAATATAAAACAGAATAAAGCTATTTTAACTTCCCTTTGCTTTAACTGCTTAATACTTAGGTTGGCATTTATTAGACTACATCGGTTTTTACATGTTGTGTCATATACTTTCAAAGAAACGAAGACAGACCAGTCTGATTATTATTTTTAAAAAATAACATTTTAGTATAAGAATATGAAAAAAATATAACTGTTGACTATCTTCTTATAGAGTTTCCTAGTATAGTTACAGGTATTACTGATTTACTATCATTGTTAAGTTTTATAATTTCATGTTATAAAAAGCAGTGTTTTAAAGTCTGTAAAAACAGTAAAACAGTTCTAAGTAGAATGTCAGTCCTGTTTATTCTTGATTCTTTCACAACAGTGCTACAAAGGTAAACATTGTCTCTTAATAGGTTGTGCTAGCTGAAATTTTAATTAGGGAGATTTTACTAATAAATCTTGGCCTAGTAATAAGGTAGGATTATATTTTATGAAAGCTACATTAATTTCTTTTTAAGTGTAGGTTATCAAAAACTGACTTGTTAAAGAGAAATGTGGTTTAGAAGCACGAATAGAAAAAAAGGGAGGAAGGAGAAGGAGTAGATTAACATAACCTACTTGAGCCATTCATCACCCTGCCATCTTGGGGAGAGTAAGACACTCATAGTAGTGGGTACTTCCTTGCATTCCTTTCTCTTAACTAACCTAGATTTAGACACACTTACCGGTGAGTCTGAATCTTACATGATGATACGTTGAAAAATATGTAAAGAGAGAAAAATAGTGTGGAAGTTAGTGAGAAAATAATACATTATAAAGGGAGAGATGTGTACAAAGTAAACACTACTCATATTTTATCCTTCCAAAAGATCTCAAGATCAGACTGCCAAGGCCTATTTTGGAAAAACATTCTGAATTACTTTGAGTTACTCTATGTTTAAAGTAGTGATTATTGTATTGCAGTGAATCAAAAGATCAGCAGATTTGGGGCCTCATCCATTACATCTGGGGAGGAACCCAGGAATCTGCATTTATTATCAAGCTTGCCTGGTAAGTCATGTGCTGCGGTCCTAGATAGATTATCTCCACGAATCACTAAGTGGGCTCAGGATGTAGGGTACCTAGTTGAATGATGACAGTTCTCATTGAGGGCTCGAAAGAAGCTAAAGTGAGAGAGAATATTGAAAGTAAATGTTTAAATTACCATCATAGCAAAGCCCTTACTTTTAAACAAAAGTCTAAATATGGTATGCATTCTTTAATTTCAGTAGTGAACTAAATGTTGGGGACACATGGAGTAAGTAAGAAGCTATGTTCTGTTGTCTAGGAATTTGGAAGCTCCAGAAAGCCCAGTATATTCTGTAAAGGGCCATAAGGAAATTATAAATACCATAGATGGCGTAGGTGGACTGGGAATCGGGGAAGGCGCACCAGAAATTGTGACCGGCAGCCGAGATGGTAAGTTAAAGTATTCTATGTATTTCAAATTTTTTTTCCTTTAGATAAATCTTCGTGCAACAATATATCTTCTCTTACGGAAATCCTGTTGGGTAGCCGTAACTCCCGAAATCTAACTGTACTTTTTTAGTAGGCAGGTTTAATTGCATATTCCTCAGTTGCTTCAGACTTTTGGCAAGGCATAGCACTTACTATTTTAGCTTTGAGCTAGTTCAACTCCTAACAACCACAGTTTCCTATGAAGTTTGAAAGATTTAAAATTTCTTTATAGGTTTTTGCGGCAGCTGACAATATAAGGTGGGTGGCAGCTTTTCATATTTTGGGGTGGCGCGGAGGCAGAAGGAAAGAGAGGGAGAATCTTAAGCAGGCTGCATGCCCAGTGCAGAGCACAACACAGGACTCTGAGATCATGACCTGAGCCAAAATCAAGAGTTGGATTCTTATCTGACTAAGCCACCCAGGCACCCCTCACTTTCTTTTTTTAAAAAGCAGAATTAGTACTTGTAAAAATTATCATGTTGACAGCTGATCGAACATCAAAGTTCTGCGATCCTTCCACTGAGCATTGTAGAAAGATCCAAGGGCAGCAATACAACTTTTCAACCCTGTTGTGACTAGCAGGGGACAGGTCTCTTCATGTTCAAAGACGTTCTGAATGACTGTAGGAGGAGTCAGAATTTGTTGCTTCATGATGGGTACATATAAAATTTGGTATCTTAGTGGGTTTGGCTAGTTTTTGATGTCTACTCAAAACCATGAGGAAATTGTTTTAAAAGAAAAATGAGATATATTTTTCTAATAGTTATTCAAGAGTGTCTGTGTTTTAGAAATCAGTTATTCCTTTTAATCATAAAAGCAATATGAAATATGAGAGGAAAAATAGCATTGACTCTGTCACAGTAGCATAACCCTTAGATTTGTTTTCCCTTCCAGTCTTATATTGATTTTATATTGATTTTCCTTTTCCCCGCTAATTTTCTTGATAAAAATAGTAGCCCATTCCAATTTGTGTTAACCTCTTTCTATATTTGTTTATCAGTTAGTTTTGCTTTGTGAATTGTCTGTTTATGTTCTTTGCTCATTTAACTATTACAAATTTCATATGAATCTTATCAATTTGTAGGAACCCTCTAGAGGACTATAATAACCTCTTGTCACATTAGTGAGCATTTTATTCTCCCTAAAGAAGCCTTTTTAATAACCGACTTTATTTTATCCTTGGAGATAAATCAAGTGGGATAGCTCCCCTTTTCCTGAGCTTATTATCTCTTTTAAGGACTTTCTGCCCTTTTCTTGTTCTCTCTTAAGTACTTGCCTCTTAGCCATTTTATTAAATGCATTTGTATTTCTCATAGGCAGTGATGAGTTTAGTTAGTAGTCCTGCAGTTTGCATTAAAAGGAGAAGCAATGAGAAGAAATATGTGTTAATTTTATTTAATATTTCCCTCATCCTTACCGCCACAGGGAAATTAAACTTAATTGTATGTAAGATAGTATTCTAAAACCCCATATAAGGAATCATAAATGTAAAAATTAGAATTTGTTCATCTGTATAAGAAAAGTGCCAATGATTATATGAGTAGCATGGGAAAAAATTAAAATGACACTGATACTACTGTAAATAAATAGTACATTAGGTTTGAGCTCAAAGAAAGACATGATGTGAATTAGTAACATTTGTATTTCCCTTGTCAGTCATACCTTGTGGATAACTTCAGAACAGTTGTTGGCTTTTCTGTGCATCTATTAACTTGGAAATCAAGTCCGATAGTAACAGATGGGTTATATCTCTGATATTAAATACAACTTGCCCGAGCAGAAGTCAGAAATATGTGAATATTTTTAAGTGTTATATTATCCATAATATGGCCGTATACACAGGAAGTCATAGGAAGAGAATGCCGAAAAGAAAAGTCATCAATCATTATTGAATTTTGCCAACTCACTTATATGCACAACAGGAACTGTGAAGGTGTGGGACCCGAGACAAAAAGATGATCCTGTTGCTAATATGGAACCTGTACAAGGAGAAAACAAGAGAGACTGTTGGACTGTGGCATTTGGTAAATTATTGAAGAACCTTGAATTTGAGGTATCAGATGGTAAAAAGCACAGTGCTTCAAGAAATTCCTGATAGTCTCATTACACTCCGTTTTGTGGATTATTCTGATAGTTCATTGAGGCAAATAGAGATGGTGGTTAATGTCAACCTCCAGGGCCTACGCTTGAGTCCTCACTTCGTTATTTCTTGGCTGAGTGACGTGGGCAATTTACCGAGCTTCTCTGTTCCTTAGTTTCTTCATTTATAAAGTGGAACTAATAATAAAATTTACCTAATAGCATTATGAGGATTCAGTGAATTACGACATGTAAAGTGCTTAGAATTGTGCTTAAATTATTAAGCACTCAAAAATATTTGCCACTATTATGTACTTTTGTTTAACTAGACAGTGTTGACCTACTTTAGAGCCAAATGCCATTAATGGAGCTAAGCAGAGTTTCAAATGCTCAAGTGTGACCTAACAAATCTTACATTATATGCTACACAGAGGATGTTTATGTTCTAGAACATAGTCATACCATTACAGAATTATTTGTTATAATTTGAGAAATGTGTTCTTCTGTTACTATACTTAAAATGAATATTGACTTTATAGAACTAATTGACGTGTGCCCTAGTATCTTTTATTGAGAGCCATAATTAAAATAATTTTTTCTACTAAAGGATATGGGTCACATTTAGTTTGAAACCTGTATCTTCTTTCTTCTTTTTCTTTGTATAATCCTGTGTTGATAACAGACACTTTTAGTGTGATTTAACAGTGTATGTGAACTGTTTAATTTTCATATGTTATTTTAAAATCGCACTATTTTTTTTTTGTATCAGAGGAAAGTTTTAGGTTTCCAGTTTTAAAAAAACAAGTTCTTATATGAGAATTACTGTGTTTGTATGTTATGAAAAATAATATATAAACTTAGCACATGTACACATTGGGGAGAAATTTCAGGATTTGTATTTAGAATCATCATCTAAAATTTTATATAATAATTAAAAAGTTATTACGTGTGGGTCCATTATTGCCTCTCATCTTTGATCTAAGGGACATGAGTACAGTTTTAAATTTGGGACATTAAGTTTGAAAAGCAATCCATTGATTTGACTTTTCTGTGAATGTCAAGTATGTCCAGAATACCGTGGACATGCAAAGGTGAGAGAGATTCAAGAAGCTTACAGTGTAGTAAAGAGGGCATCTTACCTTGTACTCTACACTAATTAGAGTACAAGGTAAGAATGATAAAAGGTCACAAGAGGTGTGGATGAATATAGAAGGAATCTCAAGGGAGAGATGGCTCTGGGGGAAGAACATTTTGACCTCAGACCAAGTATTTTTAGGATTGGAACCACTGAAGCTGGGAGGAAATGTCAACCATAAGGAGTAGCCTGAAATGTGTCCATGAAAGTATGTTGAAGGAAATAGTGGTAGGAGTAACCTTAAAGAAGTCAGAAGTGTTTAGATAGTGCGCAGGCAGTGGCAAACCTCTGAAGGTTTTTGTGGGGATGAGATGTGACCAGAGCTGTAAGAAGATCAGATTGGTGGTGTGTAGTGGGAAAAGATAGTGCCAGAGGTACTCCAGAAAACAACCGCAATCCAAGCAGGATGAGGTGAACTATAGATTATAAACTTACTGCAGGTGCAGTCATTCATACAACTAAAAATATATCACAGCGTTACAACTTATCTCAGATTCCCTTGCAAAGATAACACCAGACAACATTTTGCAAAATAAGCGAATTTTAACAAAGTTTCTATTCACATTCAAATATAGTTACTGCCAAAGAAAGCAACAGAAGCATAGCTGTATTTATTCTATCAAACCCAGCGATGTTTGAACTGTAACAGACTTGTTAGTCTGCAGATATGGTAGAGAAAGAGCATTTGCTTTGAACTTAGACTCCAGTGAACACTTTCACTTACCGCTTCAGTAGAGAATCTCAACAAATGAACTTTTTTTAAAAAACAATATTAGGGGCGCCTGGGTGGCTCAGTTGGTTAAGTGACTGCCTTCGGCTCAGGTCATGATCCCGGAGACCCGGGTTCGAGCCCCACATCGGGCTGCCTGCTCGCCAGGAAGCCTGCTTCTCCCTCTCTCATTCCCCCTGCTTGTGTTCCCTCTCTGGCTCTGGCTCTGTTTCTCTCTGTCAAATAAATAAAATAAAATCTTAAAAAAAAAAAAACAAAAACAATATTAGATAACCAACTTAGTAATCTTGATGTCTTGTTAGGATTAGCAAAATGAGATTCTGTCTAGTGTGATTTTGGTTTTTTTCTGGTGTGATTGGGTACAAGCCATATGTGTCATTTTATAACATTTTAGCAGCCTTCAAATGAGCATTTATAAAGACCTGCAATGTATCTTGATTTCCAGGCAATGCTTATAATCAAGAGGAACGTGTTGTTTGTGCTGGCTATGACAATGGGGATATCAAACTGTTTGATCTCAGAAATATGTCGTTGCGGTGGGAGACAAACATAAAAAATGGGGTAATGTATATTTGGTTTCTTTATAGCTTGAGCATGGCATGTTTTTGTCCACCTCTGAACTATTTCATAAGGAGAGCGCCTCTAATAACTCCTCTTGTACCGCCCGTCTGCCAATGGTTTTTAACTTTTGGGGTTGTGGAGCCCTTTGAGAACTTAATGAAAATCATGGGTTCTCTCCTCAGAAAGTGAACACATACTCAGATGTGGTAGGACAGTCCCTGGTGAGTCAGCAGCCCTGGGGCCTATCTGTGGACCCCTGTGGCTATGCACTGTGATGTTAAAATGCGCCAGTAAGAGGCCTTTTTTCTGCTAATATTAGAAATCCTGAAATAGTAATTGCCTCCCCAAGTACTTTCAGATTTTTGGGTCCTGAGTTGTATACCTTTAGTAAAGATTGCGGTTCCTTCCTGCTTTCAAAAATCAGCTTTGATTGCACTATATAAAATAATTATGTAAAAACAGCAAAAAATTATTTGGCTTTCTAAATTAATCTTCCAGACAGGGGAACTCAAGATGGTTTTGTTGATCCTATGAACCAAGAAGAAATTTTTTTCAATGAAAAGTATTTGATGTATTGATTCTCAAAAGATAAAATGATTATTTAAATGTTTTCACATGAGCCGATCATTTTAAAGTTGTTTTACTTAGTTTAAAAGAACCTCCCGAATAATTATTAGGTCATCAATAATAAATATTTTATATTTCAGGTATGTGGCTTGGAGTTTGACAGAAAAGACATAAGTATGAATAAGTTGGTAGCGACATCACTGGAAGGGAAGTTTCACGTTTTTGATATGAGAACACAGCATCCAACGAAAGGTTTTGCTTCTGTTTCAGAGAAGGTAAATATGAGGGAAATGTCTTTATGAACAGGTATGTTCATAGAGCTTGTTTTAGACTAATAAATAGCATTAATCATCAAGGTTCCTTCCAGATCTTTATCTGAAGGGAGTTATTTTTAATATATTCTTGTGAGAACTTGACAAGTTTTTCTGTGCAGAGTGTACTTTCTCAAAGTTTATCAGTTTTAGATTTCTTGATTATAATAAAGGCCTCAGTTGGCTAAGAACCTTATTTTGTAGTTTAGGAACGATCGCAAGACAGCTAGCTGATGCAAATAATTGGATCAACAAACCCTAGCCTAGTGTTTTTTTAAAAAGACATATAATATTTGTGTTAATGTCTAATTATATACTTTTCAAACATATCAACATGTATAGCATATGTCATCTTATCACATTTTATGTTCTGGTTTGCTGTATTAAGCGAAGTTATTTAAAGTGTCAATCATGGGCACATACTAGGTTCAAAAAAATTATTCAGTCATTCACTTACACATATATACATACTTTACCTTGTTCCAAAAGTATTTTTGAGATATCTTAGAAGGAAATATACTGTATTACAACATCAAAAATAGATGAGGAAAGCAGAGCACAGGGAAAATACTGGTTAAAAAAAAGAAAAAAACAAGATGATGAAGCCTGGAATAAGGAGTACATAAGACTCAAGCTGAAACACCCTGTTGTTAGCCAGAGATGTTTTGGGAATGTGACTCTAATTTCCTTGAATGTGAAAGTAAAAATCAGTTACAGATTTGTGGTTTCCATGAGATTGAAATATATAAGTTGCTCAGGAAATAAAAATTTACTCTCTTCCTCTTTCTTCCTTCATTGTGGATTCAGTAGTACTTCTCAGACCTTCCTATTTGTCTTATTTTGTTATTACTGTTAATTATTATTATTACTGCATGTAAATTGTTCTCACTGCCTGATGAACTAATTCTTAACAGGGTAGCTATATATCGCAATATTGTTTGCCTTCCTTATTTCAGAATATAGTTAAGTATCTATCAAAAACATAAAGCACTTTGTTAAATTTTCCCTTATATAATTATAACATGTTTCTCATCCAGTATGTATTTTAAGATTTTATTTATTTATTTGAGAGAGAGAGAGAGAGAGAGAGAGAGAGCATGTGCACGTAGGCAGAGTGGCAGGCAGAGGGAGAGGGAGAAGCAGGCTCCCTGCTGAGCAGAGAGCCTGACTTGGGGCTCGATCCCAGGACCCTGGGATCATGACCTGGGCCAAAGGCAGATGTTTAACCACCTGAGCCACCCAGACGCCCCTCATGCAGTATATTTTAAGAGATCCAGTTGCTATTTTTGTCTTTTACTTTAATGTGACTGATAAAGACCCTGGTTTATTATGACTTAAAACACCATTTATAAGTCTTGTGGTCCTTATATTAAAGACTAGACAAGTCAAATGGTATAAATTAAAGATAAGACTCTGGGAGCTGTAAGTTAAAATTCATTTGGTATATGGGAACTTTTTGTAGTTCCCACTCAGTTTGCTGGAAACCTGAAACTGTTGTAAAAAAAATAATCTAGGGGCGCCTGGGTGGCTCAGTTGGTTAAGCCACTGCCTTCGGCTCAGGTCATGATCCCGGCGACCTGGGATCGAGCCCCACATCCGGCTCCCTGCGCTCCCTGCTCGGTGGGAAGCCTGCTTCTCCCTCTCTCACTCCCCCTGCTTGTGATCCCTTTCTAGCTGTGTTTCTCTCTGTCAAATAAATAAATAAATAAAATCGTTTAAAAAAATTAAAAAAAAAAAAGTCTGTTTTTTTTTCTTATTAGTTCAGTTATCCTTTTTTCCCCTTAGGATGAAGTATGTTTTTGCATTTTGAGTTTTTCTTCTCCCTCAGAATGAGCTAGAGATACTTAAATGTGTAAAAATCTAGTTGCATAATTTATATGGTACTATAAACTTCTGTGGACTTTTAATCTGATAACATTTTTTAATCCAGTAGAACTTTGTTTCATAAAGCAATAAAGAAAAATGATGCTTTTCTCAATTTGTGATGGATTCCTGTAAATCTTTGTAGCCCTTACAGAGAGATGTGCCAGAAGTACTTCACTTTTATAACAGTTGAAATTATAGTAAAAAAAGTTTTTTTAATAGTTTCTCTTCTAGGGCAGTCTTTGTTTATCATATAAACGTAAAAACTAGTAATGTGCGTCTCGTCCTCTGTAGGCTCATAAATCAACTGTGTGGCAGGTCCGACATCTGCCACAGAACAGAGAGCTCTTCCTGACGGCCGGAGGTGCCGGCAGCCTTCATCTCTGGAAGTAGTAAGTCTCTGCCTGTGCACATTGCTTTTTTTTAAGTTACTGGTGGGCGGAAAGTAGGATTGGATTGAACTTTGTTGTCTTTCTTCCTCCTTTGACTTAGTTCATTCTGATATGATTTTAAATTAAATGGTATTACATAAGTGTTATTTTTGTCAGCTTTTTAAAAAATTAATGTGCTTATTTTACAGTCAGTAAATATTAACCTTCTTTTCACACACTGAATATATTGGTCATTGTAGTTGTGTCTTCCATACATCAGGGTAGCTTAGGGATCGTTCTTTTCATAGATTTAAAATCATGGTTTTTGCTAGGTTTTTTATTGATGTTGTTTGTTTTTGGTTTTTTTTTTTTTGGTTTTGATATGAAAAATATGACCGAAGGCATTTGTGAAATATTACTGTCTGGTCCTTAGAACACTACCTCTAGAGAATAGGAAAAGGGTTGGAATTCTTAATTTTAGATCCTGATAATTCACTTGTCAAGTTCAGATGCCATGATTATGAAAGAACCAGAAGAGTACCAAGGCTCCTGATGGGCCTCCAGGCCTGGTCGTTGAGCTTGCTTTCTCTGTGCTGTGGGCAGGCTGAGAGTTACAGCCGTAGATGTGCCCTGAGTCACAAGTGCCCTAAGGAGGCATGTATGAGGTCAGCTACTCATTTAAAAGGCTCAGTAAAAGTTGGGAGTGAATGGTATTTCTTTTTCCATCACTCAAGGGAAAAAAAACTAACAACACGAGCCTGCAAACGAAAGATATTTCAAAAATAAAGTTTGATTAATGCTGTAAGAAGAAAAACACCATCTTCAGTATGGCTGGGACTTTCACATTTGCAAAATACATGTCTGTTTATTAGTTCCTTTTAGAAGCTAGCAGGGAAGCTGAAAAACAGGGCGACATTTGAAAAGTGTTAAGGTATTTAGGGATCTAGCTGGCAAAAAAACTGAGAGATCAAGACTGTATAGTTTCTGTGAGTAAAAAGCAGAGGAAAAGTTTTAAAAATTCTGGGAGAATGCCCGGTAGACAGACCATTTGGTAAGTTCTCTTTTCCTAGTATCTTGTGCATCGTCCTTCCCTGATTTCTTCCAGCCAAGTCTGCACTCCCTGTTAGGCTCTGTCGATCTCCTTAGCTAAGCCCTGCAGCAGCATGTCACTGTTCTGCCTAGTGACCAAACTCCTTAGGCTGCTTCCTCGAAGAACTGGTTCCAGTTTTCTTTGTAATCCTTATATGGAGTTATATTCCATGTGATGTGCAAACATGTTTGCAACTAGAATTTTTGATGATTGGGGTCTTGTATGTAATTAGAAATTTGAAGTTTGAGGCACCCGGGTGACTCAGTCATTGAGCATCTGCTTTTGGCTCAGGTCATGATTCTGAAGTCCTGGAATTGAGCCCTGCATCCGGCTCCCTGCTCGGCGGGAAGCCTGTTTCTCCCTCTCTCACTCCCCCTGCTTGTGTTCCCTCTCTAGCTGTGTTTCTCTCTGTCAAATACATAAAATCTTAAAAAATATATATATATTTGAAGCTTATCTCAATGTGAATTTTAATTCTTACCAAAACAGTTATCTAGTCTAATCTTCAAATTGGTTTGGAGATTTGCTGTCGGAGTATTATACCAGCAAAAGAGATTTGGTTTAAGTAAAATGATACTTAGCTTTATTTCCATTTGCCAGTCTCCCTTGGTAGTAGTGCAATTAAATTATATTATTGAGCACAAGAGTTCCTAGAGCATCTCATCTAGTTAATCCAGAAACTGTTTTTTGAATGGACCCCAATGTGCTGATTTTTGTGTGTGTGTATTTGAAACATACACATACACACACATACGTTCTCTTTATTATTGTCTTTTATTTGTATAAAACAACATTAGAAAGATTCTTTAAGTATTTGTCAGTTGCAGTAATCAACAGAGAAGTAAAAATAGAGTTACTGGACTGTATGTATATAAACACAGTGTGGGGAATGCTAAAATTTCTCTCCTTACCACTCTGGTCTTGTTTGTAGTGAATACCCTATTCAGCGGTCAAAGAAAGATTCTGAGGGAGTAGAGATGGGAGTTGCGGGCTCCGTCAGCCTTCTGCAGAATGTCACCTTGTCTACCCAGCCCATTTCCAGTTTGGACTGGAGTCCAGATAAAAGGGGTCTCTGCATCTGCAGTTCATTTGATCAAATGGTAAGAGTACTGATTGTTACAAAACTCCATAAAATTTGATCTGAAGACTTAGGACTTGAAGTCGTCCAGAGGAACACTCCTCATATTTAGAACATGCTCTGGGATGCTCTGACCGTCACTGAATAAAGCTGGATTTGACTGATGAAAACAAGCCCCAGAAGCCTCCCGGCGGACTAGCCTCTGTGTGGGTGTGAAACGCCAACTGGAGCGTTCCGGCGATCGCTGCAGGGGGCGCTATCCCCCCGCCCGCTCATCTCCCCTCCATTTCTAACAAGTTGATACTTGTCGATATTTCAACATATTCTGACTTTGTTCTTCACCCCCAAGCTACATATTTTACCATAACACTTGGTTTAAAATAGTTCTAAAAGTACTGTGAATTAACCTTTATAAATATGCTTTGAGAGATTTCAGTGTAAGTTTCTGTAAAGAATAAACTTTCTAAAATCTTGAAATGACATGGTCAGACTAGATTTGGGTAACTGTTTTCAGCCGTACGGCTCATAAAACAAAATATTTACCAAGTGAATATTTACAATGATCTCTTTTTACTTAAAAAACAGAAGTCAAATTAGACTTTTGGTTGTTGACTGGTAAGTGATGTTGAGATGTATAAGATTATGGGGTTTTCCTCGCCTTATTTTTTGTCAAATCTTTTTATATATTTTACGAATAAATTTGTTTTTGAAATCTATGGAAGCTTTGATTCTGTAATTTAACAGTAGTAACAAAGACAACACCATCACATCTTCACTTTATAAATACCTCTTCATTCACTTGGTTTCTTCAATGCTCACCAGATCTTTCACTTAGCTCAGAAGGCACTCACTTTTGTTAAGCTTACCCTCCCTCACTCCTCAGCTCAGGAATCAGCCACCTAAAACATTTGACGTATGTAAGAGTCCTGTGACTTCGTGGGTTCTTGGAAAGTCACTAGTTTGAAATTTTTAATTCAGAAAATTAACCTTTTAAAAAATCCCCAAGATGTTTTCTGCTGTGGATATAATTATGGAAGTCAAAATTAAATTGAATTTAAAGCCGGTACCTGCTGGTGTTTTGGGGTTGGGGTTTTTTTGTTTTTTGTTTTTCTTTCCAATTTTCAGAGAAAAATGAAAATTTTGTGAAATCCTTAGAAAACTTGTATTTGGTGGTTTAATTAGGTTTCAGTCAAGAACAACAAACACTTCCATTTCATTAAATGTAAGATGTCACTGATTGATCTTCAACCCCTGAGAAAAGAAGACACTCCCGGAATCCCATGCAACACTTTTTATGACTCAGCATTTCTTTAATGTTCTTTGGATATTCTTTTAAACATAGATATATATTTTATCTTGTGCATCCTTATAAAGGAAGACATACAAAATAAATTTGGTATGATGTGCCTCAGATTTCTCCTGATCCAGAGTCTGATCCTTCTAAATCACCTTTCCATATTTTCCTTACAGTCTTGTCCTTCGTACCATAAAAATATGTTGGTGACACAGCCTTTCTTTGAAATATGCTTCTCTGTTGTCTTCAGTTGTTTGACGCTTACTTACTCTGCAAGTTCTGGTATACACGTGCCGGTGGTGACAACTGTCATGATTGCTGCCTGGCTCCCAGAGGACCATTTCAGTTGTCTGTCGCTGTGTCACAAATCATCACAAAACTTAGTAACTGCTCTGCGCAGCATCAGTCAGGCAGCCCTCCTTAGGGCTGGAGGATCTGTCTCCAAGGTGGCATTCGGGTTGTCCGCTGGGACCTCAGCCAGGCCTGAGAACCAGAGGCCTCTCCACAGGGCGTGTGCTTTCCAGAGCAGTGGTAGTTGCGTTCCAAGCATGAGCAGCCCAAAGGAGAAGGCCAGGTAGAAACAATATCATTTTTCAATGGCCAGGCTTCATCATTCTCTTAGCATCACTTCTGCCACGCTCTGCTAGTTGAGGCAGTCACAAAGTCCCACTCCCTCCCTAGTTCTGGGGGAGGGTATGTAAATTCCACTTCTTGTTGTGGCTTGGCTAGGTTCTGGAAGAGCACGTGAGACTTAAAATATTGTCTCCACTTTTGGAAGATACAATCTGGCTTGGTGAGATTACAGGATGAATCTCAATTTCAAAGATGTAAAAATGGGGTGCGGGGGTCATGGGCTGGTTAGAATGGATGAAGTTTGTTACTTAGAATGCAGCCCTCCTGTCCCACTCGCCTGCTTCCAGCCCTCCCTGCCCCTAATTTACTGCAGCTGTTACTAATCACGGTAGTAATTTTCTCTGAGTCTGACAAGCTTTATCATACAACTAGGAGCTACTAACGACTGCTGGCGATACCCGAATGGATGGAATTCACCTAGTCTCCTGGACCAGGCATTACTTCAGTGTGGACTCCCTCAGTCCTTGGCCCTGTTTTTCGGTGTCCCAAGCAATGATGAGAATGTCCTACACTAGACCATATACACCAAACGAAACGGCACTACGTTTGTATACCATGAGAAGGGAGTCTCTTAGCTACCACAATGCTTGGGTTTGCCCGCTGGTGCACCCTCTGTGTCAACTTCCTCCGTGTGCTGTATTGCTCTGAAGGCTTCCTGTGAGCGTCAGATTAGAAGCAGGCATGGACAGCATTTAGAAATAATTAATCTGGGCCTTGGTGAAGCCTAAAAACCCAGCTCTGGGCAGTGAAGCCCTTGGATGTTGCATCCACTTTTGTGTATTTGCTTCTATCCTCCTGTAGCGTGAACATGACACTTGGCTGGGAATGGTAGTAATTATCAAATATTTTGGTAAAAGTTCTCTGGAATAATTCTCATCATGGGGTCTCAGCCCTTCCAGGCAAGTGCTATTTTATAAAGACATGTTTTTCCTTTGGTCACCAGACTGTTCCTTTAAAGTAGGTGAAGCAGCAAATAGGCTTTGGATAGAAGGCTGGTTTGTGCAATGTGAGTATAGTATTTCAATCTGCATTCAGTTGCTCTGGCTAGTTTGGAAAATAAGCAGGCAGTCGGCTTTTGGCTATGTTACTTAAAAAGTACTGGTTGATCATTTCTAAATGTCCAGGAAGACCTCAGCCCCAAATGTCCACCCTTGTATTGTGCGGCCCCATCTCATGGGTGGGATTAGGCTGCCAGGTTCCTATTTTGCACAGAGCTCTCCCATGGAGCTAGGGCATACCCAGCACTCCCTATAAGTCAGAGGGCACGGATCCTACGCTGTTCTCAGATCTAATGGAAGTCTTGTCCCTCATTCAGACAGCTGGGGACTGAGGACTGCTAGAACACTGCCCCCTACCTCATTCCACCCACACCCCTGAATGCTGCCTGGAGGGGTGAGCAGTTCTTTGACCCCTATAGGGCTAGGGTAGACAAGTTGTTGCATGAAAACTCCTGTGAATCTGTACCATTGTGTCGGGATCTAGAGGGAGATATAACTGCCTGTGCTCAACCTTGAATCACAAAAGTGGGCGATTCTTAATTAAAACACAGAGAGAGCAGATGCAAATTGGCCTCACAATGCCATAACCATTAATGTCCACAGGTTTTGCATATTTTGCACCAAACATCAAGTTTGAATGCAGAAACAGATTCTGGCTGTGCTTAAGTCATAAGGGAGATTCAGGATAAACATAACCTCTGCTGCCAGGAAAACACAGATGTCAGAAACAGCTATGGCTATGACCAAATACAGCTGCCTTTATGCGGTAGCACTGAAGCAATTTCCATGAAGGACTTTTTAACAACTGAACTTTGTTTATGGTGGTCCTGATCCAATTCTGTCCTTAAGCCAACTTAAAACCAGATTTTCCAGCAGTGCCCTTCACACAACGTTCAATACATGTTGGGTTTTTCCTTTTTTAAAGATTTTATTTGGGGCGCCTGGGTGGCTCAGTTGGTTAAGCGACTGCCTTCGGCTCAGGTCATGATCCCGGAGACCTGGGATCGAGTCCCACATCGGGCTCCCTGCTCAGCGGGAAGCCTGCTTCTCCCTCTCTCACTCCCCCTGCTTGTGTTCCCTCTCTGGCTGTGTTTCTCTCTGTCAAAGAAATAAAATCTTAAAAAAAAAAAAAAAAGTAGGAAAAGTAAGAGAAAATATACCATCCCATTTTAAAGAACACCACTTCTGCTTTCATTTCATTGGCCATGGTTTGGTCATATGGCCACACCTACCATAGTAAGGCTGAGAAACAGACTTATTCCATGCAATGATATATTCAACTCACATCCAGAAGTTCTGAGGAGGCAAGGCAGAGAAATGAACATTAGGAGAAATAATGGATTTAACTACAGTGTCACAAAGTAGTACAGCATAAAATCTCCCTAAGGTTTCCCATGAGGTGAAAGACAGGGAGTGATCAATTCATACTTCCTCAGACTGGAACTGAACCTTGGCAACCAAAATACACTTTTGGCAATTGAATCTTCTCCATCAGCTAGTATAGACAGGACATAGTGGAATCACTTGTTCCCCTGACCTCTTGAATTTCTTTTACTATTCTTTACATACATTTAGTGGAAGCCTAGCCCTGTATAAAAATATGAAAGGGAAGCTCCCCCTAAAACTCAAACTGATCTTCTCTCCTCAATTTCTTTCCTTGAAAATTTGTGTTTACTTAATAATAAATGGTTCCAAGTCCTAAGCACTGCTTCTATCCACGGGGAAGTGGAGTAGAACATTAAAGGAACACTTGACCTCATGCATTTCCAATAAACTCACAAAAGAAACTTGAAGGGAAACAATATATTTATGAGTCTGTATATTAGTCCTTGCCTAAAATTAATTTTGTTGGTGATAAGTGGATAAATTTTGTACTGATATAGAAAAATAATTTTTTTTAAAAGATTTTATTTATTTGACAAAAACAGGGACACAAGCAGGGGGAGTGAGAGAGGGAGAAGCAGGCTTCCTGCCGAGCAGGGAGCCCGATGTGGGACTCAATCCAGGGTCTCCGGGATCATGACCTGAGCTGAAGGCAGTCACTCAACCAATGAGCCACCCAGGCGCCCCTAGAAAAATAATTTCTGTTAATATCAATGGATTGTCCATCACAAAATGATTTCATCCTTTTTCTGCAAGAGAACTGCCAAAAAGTTTCTGGCACATACGTAGGGTTTTCAATTAAGCCGAGACACTATCAGATCTGCCTCTTAACAGCTTTTAGTCAATTGTCTTTCCCCTGGGAACGAGCCACTCTCTCCTAGGGCTGGCTGGGCTTTCTGAATCCCAAGCTTATTTTGTACGTAAAGGCTCTGTGGTGTGCTGCCCCCCCTTGTGGGAATGTTTGGGCATTGCAGATCACTTATCACCAAAGAAAATGGATTTTGCCCTTCATCGGCAACTGGAAAAATTTTCATTATTCACAATAGGCACACAAGTCAAACTGGACCTCAAAAAAGACATTATATTTAGAAATGTCTTCCAAGAACGGGAGTGTATGAAAAGAATGTGGTAACGCTGTATAAAATAGCTAAGCTCTTACACAATGGGTTTATTTGCCAAAAGTTGTATAATTAGCCTTAATTATAGATGCAACCATATTTTTAATGCACCATGAGAACTGATTTCCAAAAGTAAACATTTGGCTTGTTCTAAAGTGAGGCATTATCTTGTAAAGTCAATAATCCATGCCCCTACCTCCCATCACCCATTCATTCTGTAAGTTCTGATTGTAATATGAAATATTTCTCAAAGTAAGGACCATCGGTTATTTCCCAGCAAAGATTCTAGAATTTTCTCCCCACGTCTCTTGTTCCATATCTGCATGGAATACAGTAACTGCTTTTACAAGCTATTTCTGCAGGAACAAGTCAATGAGCACGAACCCTCCTTCTGCTCACTTTTGGCACTGTGAGCACACAGCTAAAACAAGCAACACAAATAATGTGGTCAAAAGAGACTCACAATTCTCCCTCACGCTGGAGACTGAAGACACGCTTCCTGCTCCTCATTTTAAGTCTTCAGCTTTTCTTCTTTACTCCTAAGAATGCTCACACTGGAATTTTCATAACAAAACAGAATGTCAGCTGGAAGAGGGCTTCAAGTCCGCTGAGACCAATCCTCCTATTTGGAGACAGACTCAGGGGCTATGTCTCTTGACCCCCTACTCCAGTGCTCTTTGCCCTGCACCACCTGGAAGCTGCTCCATGTTCTATTCCCTGAAGAAGCAGGATACATTTCCGTGTATCCAAGCCAGAAACTGAGATCAGGTATGCAAATAACACTGTGGTCAGAGGCATAGAGGTAAGCAAATAAATACCAGAACAGAAGTAGAGGTTTGGCTCTCAGGACTCTGAAGATAAACAAGTGTTTGATCTGAACTGAGCACATTCCTTATCTGGTGAGAAACAACATTCACATTCAGAGGGAGTCTGTGCTTATAGACTATGGGTTCTGGCATTCATTCAGAACCCTATGGGTTCTGGCCTGGTCCTCATACCTGACCAATGGATTAGGGGAAATTGTTACCATCCACTCAGGGGTCCCTGAACTCCTGGGAGATCACAGGCTAAAGATTCCAAAGAAGACAGAGCTAAAATCTCAGCAGGAGAGTCCTGGTGGCCCAATCTTGCCTCTTCCAGGAAGGCATCATGGGTTTTCCGAATCTGTCCACGAAAGCTTCTTAGACAGGAGAAGTGTCAGAAGCCTCATGGTTTCTCACTCATTGTTCAGGTTCCTGAAGCAGAAGAAAGCAGTGAAGAATGAACCCAGAGAGAAAACCATTAGTGTGTCTAGAGACTCTTGACTAAGATAATGTATATAAAGATAATAATAATGGCAATAGTAACGGTTAATATTTACTGAGCACAATAATACTATGGGCCTGGCACAATAATACTAAGTGTTTTCCTGCACTGATTATTCACTCCTCACCACAAAACTCAGAGGTCAGTACTATTACTGAAATTTGTAATTAAAAAATAGACTTCAGGTACACCTGGGTAGCTTAGTCGATTATGTATCTGACTCCTTTTTTTTAAAAGATTTTATTTATTTATTTGACAGAGAGAAACACAGCTAGAGAGGGAACACAAGCAGGGGGAGTGAGAGAGGGAGAAGCAGGCTTCCCACTGAGCAGGGAGCCCGATGCGGGGCTCGATCTCGGGATCCTGGGATCACGACCTGAGCTGAAGGCAGTCGCTTAACCAGCTGAGCCACCCAGGCGCCCCATGTGCCTGACTCTTGATTTCAGCTCAGGTCTGTGATCTCAGAATCATGAGATGGAGCTCCACATCTGGCTCTGCGCTGGGCGTGGAGCCTGCTCAAGATTCTCTGTCTCCTTCCGCCCCTCCCCTTTCTCTAAGAAAAAGACTTTAGGAATCAGAGACTTGCTCAAAATTGCACAGCCAAGAAGCAGGAGATCCAGCAGTAGAAATGTAGTTTATCTATCTCAGAACCCACTCTTAACCTCTCCTTTTTCCTATATTGGCATAAGATATTTGATGCATTTTTTCCCCCAACTATTTCTTTACTTTAAGGATACAAGTCCTGTTAGAAAGTGTTATCATAGTGAATGGAGCCTATAGCAGGGATTCTCATGAGAGCAGGAGGCACTGAGGGAGCACTGATGAGCTTGGAGGGAGAGAGGGGGGGCAGAGTTGGTGAGGAAAATGGACGCTTGCTGGGTTCTGCCATGGATGAGCTCTGGCTTCCTTCCCATCCTGGGCACAGCCCTGTCATCTCCCATTGCACAGGAGCAGTGGCCTCCCCTGCCTGCTCTTTCCTCCTTCCTCAATTACAGGAGCCTGTTTTTATTGCTGTACATAATAAGGATTACAGTTGCCAACATCCATTTTAGCTAGGTGTGGCCACCAGTGACCCTGAGCATGGGCCTGCTTTCCAGGGACACAGAACACAGGGTGTGAGGAGCCTGGGGGCCTGATGATGAGAACCTGAGCCTGTTTACCTCTCCACTGCTTCCGCATGACAGACAAATGCACTTGCGTCGCATTTAAGTTCATAACTTGGGATCTTCTCTTTGTTTGCATGGATACCTAGTCCTAACTACTAACATTGTTTTTTCTTCTTTTTACAGAGGGGGAAATAAGGTCACAAAGAGTAAAGGGTAAATAACTCTATTCAAAGTCATACAAGTATTACCCAGCCAAACTCAGATTTAAATCTCT
>PITA01019012.1:0-38792 GCA_004023965.1 Spilogale gracilis | reverse complement strand
AAGCTAAGAGACCCTATTTTCCTCTCACTTCTTCCACATCACCTTTCTTTTCCTTCTGATAATAAGCTTGGGGATGAGAAGACCTACCAATTGTTTTAATTAAGTGTATAAATCACATTCTACTTTTCATAATGGGCACTCGATACATGCTAGCCGTACGTGATAATGATGTCAGTATTACTACCTACTGACTTGGGTAGTAAACCAAAACTATGAAAGCCAGCTAGATCGGCCCAATTGTAACATTAAAAGTCTGATCTTCATAGACTACTGAGGCTTTGTAACATTTTTAAATGTATTCTATACTCTGGATTCATTTCCTTAAACACCACTCGTTTGTTTAAAGAACACTCACGCCAAATTTAGTTCACTTTTCAGCCTTAAGAGCTAAGCTGATGCTTGGCAGATAAAAATGGGTGTGTGTGTCTGTGTAAAGCTTAGCCAGGACAAAGACAACATTAAGAGTGAAATTAAAGCAACCCTTTCCTATCTTATGAATAACAGCTTCCTGTCCATTAAGTGAAATGATATATGTAAAAAGCACTTTATACAACTATAAATCTCTACAGAGAGCGAAAGGGTCCTGTGTTCTACCTTGCAAAGTCTTAAGTACTTTATCTCTAGATAACTAAGATTTTCAATTCAATATAAAAGCCTGGTATGATTCCTGTGCTATGACTGTTAATAGGATCTCTCAGCACAGAGTAAATAAAACCAGAGGCTTAAAAACCACACCACCCACACAATACACAGTTACAGCATTGCTTCATGCTTTCTTTGGGTCTTACAATTTATCTGGGACTCATTATTTATTCAACTTATGCAACATGTAGACTTCAAATCCATATATGGGTATGAATCCCTTCAGGTTTGATTCAGCAACTACCCAAAGAATACATATGGAAGACAGTTCTCACTAATTCAGGATATGCCAGAGTAATTGCTTTAAAGAGCTGAAGACACGTTTTGTTGAATTACACTCTTAATTAGTAAGAACACAGACCACTCCCGTAAACTGAAAGTAATTATTTCAACAAACTGAGATTATTCCAAACTGAAAAAGTTCATCTAGAAAATGTTATGCTATTTGGAATTCAGTACAGATGCCAAGAGAAAGGATAAAAATTTTTATTACTTTATATATACAAAAAGAAACATACAAAATTTCAAAATTCAATTAAGTAATATATATGCTAATCGTATATTTTTTAAATATGTATTATGATCCATGAACAGGAATCTGACCATTTAGAACTGAATCAAGACACTATGCAAAATTGTGAACTGGGGTGCCTGGGTGGCTCAGTGGTTAAGCCTCTCCCTTCAGCTCAGGTCATGATCCCTGAGTCCTGGGATCAAGCCCCGCATCGGGCTGCCTGCTCAGTGGGAAGCCTGTTTCTCCCTCTCTCACTGCCCTATATTATTACAAACTATATATATACCAGAAAATAGAAATACTTAATATTGATTTACTATAAAGTTAGGTTTTTTTGGTTTTTGATTTTTGCAGGGGGAGGGGCCAAGGGGGAGAGAGAGAGAGAGAGAGAGAGAGAGAGAGAGAGAGAGAGAGAATATCCCAAGCAGGCTCCACACCCAACACAGAACCTGGCATGGGATTTGAGCTCACAACCCTGAGATCATGACCTGAGCTGAAATCAATAGTCAGATGCTTAGCCAACTGAGCCACCCAGGCACCTCTACAGAGTGAGGTTTTAAGCAACTTTATTAATAGAACTTTAAAATGGTAAGAGTTTAACTTTATGGTTGAGATGCACCGTTATATATATATTACATAACATCACACATTGAAAAATGACCACCTTGCTTTTTAAGCCCTGACTCAATTTTTTCTCTGCATCTTAACAATGCACAAGTATTCCTTAGAAGAGAAGAAAATAATCTTGAAACTCTTCAGGAATTAAGATGAATACCCAGGTTGTATAGTTATCTAATAAAGAAGATTTAGTTGCCTCAACATTACTGTTTGATTAGCAATAATTATACTGGAACAAGTATCTCACTCAAGTTTCACATGGAGTAAGCTAAATAGTATGTGGACCTACAGAGGTGAGCAGGAGGATGCTAGAAGCAAAGGAGAAAAGAAGTGGTGTCTCCTCTGTCTCTGTCTCTCTCTTTGTCTCTCTCTCTCTTTCACACACACACACCCAACACTCACTTATTATAAATTGGCATTACACCTTTTGACATTCCTAAACTCACTTTTCAGTTTTAGTAGCTATTTTATGGGTTACTTCGGATTTTTTATGTATATAATCACATTGTCTGCAAATAAAAACAATCTTACCTCCTCCTAAAGATGTGTTCTATCTACACATCTCTAATTTTTAAATTAGTTTATTTACTTTTGCTTATGATTCTGCTTAAGACATCTGGTGCAAGATTGAATAGAAGTGCTTAAAATGGATATCCTCATCTTATTATTCATAATACACACACAGTCTTCTGCACTTAAAAATGATGTCAACCATGAGTTTTCATTTTGTTTTTGTTTTGTAGACGTGCATTGACAGGTTTTGGCATGTACAATCTTGTCTTTGTTTGCTGATCATTTTTATCAGAAAGTAATGTTAAATTTTATCAAACTATTTTTCTGTATTCATTAGCATTGTTATGTAGTCTTTCTCTTTCATTTGTTTAATACAGGGAATGACAATAATAGACATTCTTAAGGTTAAGCCACCCTTGCGTTCTTGTAAACTCTTCCTGGCCATGATATATTGCTCTTTTTACCTATTGTTGGATTTGATCTGCTAATATTTGGTAAGCATTTTAGTATCTATGGTTCTGTGAAATTAGACCATAGGAATCCACCCACCTCCCACCGCCACTTCCCCCTGCCACCCTGACATTATCTTGTTTTGGTTTTTGTTTGTCTATTTGAGGGAGAAAGAGAGAGAGAGGGAATCCTAAGTAGGCTCCACTCCCAGGAGAGAGCCCAATGTGGGGCTCAATCCCATAACCCTGAGATCATGACCTGAGCTGAAATCAAAAGGTGGACACCCAAGTGACTGAGCCACCCAGGCGTTCCTCTCTAGCTGTTTTTGCTATCAGGATAACTCTGGCCCCATAAAAGTATTGGGAACTTTTCTGTCCCTTCACAGGAGTTGAAAGAATCTGTGGTATTTCATCTACAAATGATCAACAAAATTCACTAATGAAGGCATTTGGACCTGGAATTTTATTGGTGGGAAAATTTTAACTACAAATTCAATTATGCTATATTTAGGTCCCCACAGATGTTCCACATTATTTTTGTCATCTTATTAATATGTATCTTTCAAGGATTTGTCCCTTTACCTAGTGTTATAAACTTTCTTGACATAAAGTGGTTCACGGTATTTCTTTATTATAATTTTATTTACATAGAAACTGTTGTGATGGCTCCCTTTTATTCCTAATACTGATAATTTGTATTTTTTCTTTGCTCAATCTAGCTAGAGATATAGCAATTTTATTGTACTTGCCAGAAATTTTAGTTTTCTCCACTTTTTCTGCTTTAACTCCAATGATTTCTGTTCTTACAAATATTATTTCCATCTATGCACTTTGGGTTTAATTTTCTTTTTTTCCCTAATTTAACACAGAACTATCTTATTCCCTAACATTGTTTTTAATGATATAATTTTCCCAGAAGTGTTACTCAGATGCACCCCGTATATTTTGATATAGTGTTCTCATTTTCATTCATTTCATTTTTTTTTCATTTCCCTTCGGAGTTCTTTGACCTAGGTACTATTGATAGTGTATTATTTCACTTACAAATTTATACTAATTTTCAGGCATTATTTTTTTTACTGATTTCCATTAATTCCACTGTTGCCAGAGAACACATTGTTTTCAGTTATTTAAAATTTGTTTAGAAGAGTTTAACAGCCCCAATACATATGATCTAACTTGATGACTGTTCTATGTGTATTAAATACAAAAATTTCTAGAAATACTGATTAAATCAAGTGGGTTGGTGGTACTGTTCAGTCTTTCTATGTTTAAAAACAAATTTTTCTATAGGCACATGTGTGGAACAGTTGACTGAGTGTCTGACTGTTGGTTTCGGCTCAGGTTCTGACCTTGGCGTCATGGGAGTGAGTCCAGTGAGACGTTCTGGGCTCAGCATGGAGTCTGCTTGGGACTCTCTCTCCCTCTCCCTACACCCCTCCCCCCATGCTCATGCTCTCTTTCTCTCTGTCATAAATGTTTAATATTTTTTAAAAAGATTATATTTGTTCTACTGGTTACCAAAAAGTGAGTAAATAGGAGAAGAAAAAATTGCAGTTTGAAATACCTGGAGTTTTTTGGTATGGGTGTAGGAAAATACATAGCTAGCAAGAGGAAACAGTATTATAATCACCATGAGAACAATCTGTTAACATAAAACAAATATGAAGATGTGTATGTCCACAGTCAATGTATTACTGATAGGTATATACCTAAGAGAAACTCTTACGCATGTGTACTCAAAACTCAAAAGATGATCATTATTATATTGCTTATAACTCCAAAATATAGAAACTAAAGGGGTGAGGTAGATGAACATCAATCAATAAGGGAACAGATAAATAAACTCTTCTGTATACAAATAAACACCGAATTTTAAAGGGTGGACAAGACATATTCGTTTCAGCAGCACATAGACTAAAATCGGAGTGATAGAACACTGGCAAGGCCCTTGCACAAGGATAACAAGCAAATTCACGAAGCACTCCATATTTTAAAAAATTAAATTAAAACAACACAAAAATGCAATATGAATTTTTAAAAGCCAAGTTCTAGGAAGATGTGTGCAGTATGATTCCATTTGTGCAAATGCTTAAAATACAAAACAAGGCTGTTATAGATTTTTATGAATGCATACCTATTTAATGCAATTATTAAAGTATGAATGGAAAATATGTATACAAATTTGAGAAGAGTGGTTACATCTGGAGACTCAGAAAATAAAAGTCTTGTAGAAGAGCATCAGGAGGGCTTCAACATCATATGCAAAATCTCAAAACAAAAAAAAAATTTTTTTAAGATTTTATTTATTTATTTGACAGAGAGAGAGATCACAAGTAGGCAGAGAGGCAGGCAGAGAGAGGGGAGGAAGGAGGCTCCCTGCTGAGCAGACAGCCCGACATGGGGCTTGATCTCAGGATCCTGAGATCATGACCTGAGCTGAAGGCAGAGGCTTTAATCCACTGAGCCACCCAGGCACCCTCAAAACAAAAATCTTAAGCAAAAAGTGGTATAATGTTAACATTCATGAAACCTGGATGTTACCTGTATTTAATCTCTGTGCTTTTCTGTACACTTGAATAGTTTGATAACTGGAGATTTAGGTGTAGCTTTGAATGACTAAAAGATTAATAGAAAAATGGGCAACGCTTATGTGCATGTAATCCACAGAAGAAAGGTGAGTTAGGGAAAGAGACTTTAAAAATTCATAAAATGTGTTTTAACACGAAGGAAATGTTAGTATTCAGTATTACAGATGAAGATATGAACAAAAGGGCAATCTGAGGTACAACAGTTGAGAGTGTAGGTGGGTCTAACATTTCTGGACGGTGATTTAGAAGATAGATCAAAATTTCAGCATGGTAAGCCCTGTGTTGCCTCCCACATCAAATATAACATTTCCAGGCATATCTCTGGTAGATACACTCATATAGGTGTATGAAGATCTATGCAGCTGATTGTAGTAATGCAAAATTAGTGTTATTTGTGTTAGGGTAAAAATGGTACCAACTTGAAGCGCCTGGGTCATTAAGCGTCTGCCTTCAGCTTAGGTCGTGGTCCCGGAGTCCTGGGATCGAGCCCCGCTTTGGGCTCCCTGCTTGGTAGGAAGCTTGCTCCTCCCTCTGTCACTCCCCCTCCTTATGTTCCCTCTCTAGCTGTGTTTCTCTCTGTCAAATAAATATATAAAATCTTTAAAAAAAAATGGCACCAACTTAAAGCCTGGCAACATGGGAATCTTTCTTAATGGCCACTACCAGGGAGAACTGTAGCAAGAGCCACCCATAATATAGTCCATGCAAAGATCATCCCAGAGAACAGTGCTGTGCATGTGCCCAGCTTCAAGTAGCAGACTCAAATACCAGAGTCTTCTCTCCAACAGTGATTCTCAGTGGTATATTTGTATCCCCTACTCCAAGGATGGGGTGCAGAATCCGGCAATGTCTAGATACATTTTTGGCTTGTCCTGTTGGGGTATCTAGGGGGTAGAAGCCAAAGATGCTATTAACCATTCTATAATGCACAAAATAGCCTCCCACAACATTTATCCTACCCAAAACATCATTAGTGGTAGGTTGAGAAGTTCTGCTCTGGAAATAATTTATTTGCATTATTTCTCTAATCCCAACCATATAAATTAGGAAATATTTTTCTTTGTTTTATATATCAAGCAGAATGTCAGAAAGATTAAATACCTTATTCACAGTAACAGAGGTAATAGATGGCAGAGCTGCTTGCTCTTAACTAAGAAGTTATATTAGCATTTTAAGTAAATTATTGGACTCTCATATTATGGAAAAATATATAGTTATTTAAAAATCTACATAAATGGCATAAAATGATCTTGAGGCTACAAATTGGAAGAATTTTGTATTATCTGTGATTATATAGTTATTCAAATATTACCATTCCAAATGAATAAAAATCTTCTACCATTCACTTAACAAAAAAGTTATAGGAGACACAGAATATATAATCTCATTTATATTATATAAGCAAAGTTAAGTGTATGAAAATACTAGAAATATTATTTACCTATGGCCCCATCTACATACCCAAAGAAAATCCTAAGAATGGAATTTTCCTGAAAAGATAATGCTTTCATAAAAATTAATTTAAAAAATCTCAACATAAAAGTAACGTATGAAAATCTGCCATTGTATACGGCAAATGGTGATGGTGTGATCTCCAGAAACGTAAATAAGAGGTCTGTGATTAGTGGGAGAAGATGGTATAGATGGTAATGGGCAGTTACAGCAATGTTATAGAACATCATCAGTAACATTTCTTGGTTCTCACAAGTTTTACTGCAATGTAAACAAGTGTTTAGAGCGGCACTTAACCGAAAATTTGCAAATCTATGTATAATATGATGGAAATTTGGGGAGGGGGATCATTGTATTCTTTGGGAATTAAGAAACCTGATAGTTGTCTTAATTTGGATCACTAAACGGAATAAAATACTCCACATGAAGTATCTTCCATTCCATGTATATGGAAGAGAGAAATGAAAAAGATGAGGGCATAATTCAATTTGACACCTAAAAGGGCGCCTGGATGATTGAAGAGCCATAAATTGATAGAATTCATGAGGTGAGCCATATTTGCCTAGAGAGAGTTTTTAACTACAAATTCGTTTTCTCAAGAGAAATAATGCTGCTCAGGGGCACCTGGTTGGCTCAGTCAGTTAAGCGTGTGACTCTTAATTTCAGCTCAGGTCATGATCACAGGGTCTTGGGATTAAACTCTGCATCAGGCTCTCTGCTTGGCAGGGAGTCTGCCTCAGATTCTTTCCCTCGGCCCCTCCCCCTGCTCATGCCCTCTCTCTTCTCTCAAATAAATAAATCTTAAAAAAAGAGAGAGAGAGAAAGAATGAATGCCGTTCAGATTTACTAATTTCTCTTCAGGGAGCTTTGGCATTTTATGACATTATTTGTCCATTTCATCTAAGTCACTGAATTTATTATCACAAGGTAGTTCATTATAGTCCCTTATTATCCCTTTCACGCCTATTACATTTGTAATGATGTCCTCACTCTAATTACTTATATTAAGCATTTGTATTTTTTATCATTTTTTTCTTAAAAAATAGTTTAGTGATTATTTTTACTTTTTAATGCACCAACTTTTGATTTGACTAATTTCCCTATTCCAGTTCTATTCTTTTTCATTGATATCAGCTCTTATTTTTTATTCTCCTTTCTGCTTAATTTAGGTTTCATTTGCTCTTCTTGCTCTAATTTCTTCGTGTGTATACTTAGATCTCTGATTTGAGATCTTTTTTCTTTTTTTCTTCTATGTATGTGATGCAAATATTTTCTTCTATGCACCAATTCAGTTGCAGTCCACAAATTATAATATGTTGCATTTCATTTTCATTCACTTTCCAATATTTTCTAATTTCCTTTGTGATTTCTTCCTTACCTCCTATATTATCTAAAGTATACAGTTTCATTTCCAAATATTTGAGGATTTCCCAAATACTTTTTCCTACTCATTTCTATTTTTAATTTTGTTGGACTGAGAAGATTTACTTTGTAATATTTCACATCCCTTAACATCATGGAGACTTACTTTATGGCCCAGGATAAGGTACTATGTTGGAATAGATCCTCTTAACCCCGGAAAAATAAGGTGTGCTATAGAGTGGTACAGTAGCATGTTCTACAAATGTCAGACCAGTATTCAGAGAAATACACCAGAAGAACCTTCTGCACATCAGAATACCTCTCTTAATGCACTGTTGGGCCTTCTTTAGTTCCTCAGCAAATTCTAGCTTCCTCATCTCCTCTTAAACCTCAACCCTGTCTCTTTAATTCAATCAGAAAGCCAGGCTCGGGGTGCCTGGGTGGCTCAGTTGGTTAGGTGACTGCTTTCGGCTCAGGTCATGATCCTGGAGACCCGGGATTGAGCCCCACATTGGGCTCCCTGCTCGGCGGGAAGCCTGCTTCTCCCTCTCTCAGTCCCTCTGCTTGTGTTCCCTCTCTAGCTGTGTTTCTCTCTGTCAAACAAATAAATAAAATCTTTAAAAAAATAAAAAAAAAGAAAGAAAGCCAGGCTCGATTTTTGCTCCTTTTCTGTGCAGCAGTCTCTCTCAGGCTGTAAAGTGGGACATATGCACGGATTCTTCATGGGTATCTTTACTCTCAGAAACGACTACCATATGCTACCCTTTGTCCAATACCTGAAAAACCATCATTAATTCATGTAGCTTGCCTCCTAGTTCATCATGGCTGGTAGCCAAAGTTCCAGGAGTTCCAATAAAACTTTTTTTTTTTTTTGTAAGTTTGTGGTTTCACATTCAGTCAAGACCTCTTTCTTTCTTCCTTTCTTTCTCTCTTTAAATTTTATTTATTTATTTGATAGAGTGAGAGAGGGAATACAAGCCAGGGGAGTGTAAGAGGGAGAAGCAGGCTCCTAGCAGAGCAGAGAGCCCAATGCGGGGCTCTATCCCAGGACTCTGGGATCATGACCTGAGCTGAAGGCAGAAGCTTAATGGCTGAGACACACAGGCATCCCTAAAACTTTTTTATTCAACTTGGAAACTTTTCAAACTAAATATACCATGAAAACAACATGATATTAAATAGCTGAGGACGTTCAAGTTAGAAGAGCCTAGAGTTCACCTACTTTTAACCCTCCCCTTCATTCTCTTTCACTCTAAAACCTGAAACATGGCAACTTTTGAAATGATACTTCTTCATAATTCTGCAAAACTCAATCTTCAAATCACTGCCATAAAAGATACTAACTTTCAAACCAGGCAGACCTGGATTTGATTCCGAACTTGCTTCCTTGGAGACCTCAAGCAAATTCCTCAATTTCCTGATCAACAAAATGGGTGTAATGATACCTTCCTCAGAGGATTGCTATAAAAACTACCCAGGTAACTGTTAAAAACCACCAGGTACAGTGTCCCAAACTGAATTTATTCATAAATTACCATTCTGTTGTAGCTACTGTCACAGTCATTGCTGACTGTCATAAGAGAGATGAAGTATTCTATGTATTCCAAAGAACTAAATCAAGATCAATTCCAAGATCCCAGGATTTTCCAAAAGCATTTTCCAACACTGAAACTGGCAAGTGACATTAATACATTCTTTGGTTTCAGAAGTGTTTATGGTATTGGACTCTGTCAGGCATATTTTAAAGAAAATCCCTCTACTGTATGCTAATTTCTTACTTTAAACTTTTGAGAATAGTAATACAAGACAACAGCTAGAAGGAGTAGGAAGGAGAGGTTACATTAAAAATCAGTAATTTCTGGGACCCTGGGAAGTTCAGTCGGGTAAGCATCTGATTCTTGATTTCAGCTCAAATCATGATCTCCAGGTTGTGAAATGGAGCCTGCTTAAGATCCTCTTTCTCCCTCTCCCTTCACCCTTCCCCCAACCTCGCTCTGCCTCTCAAAAAAATTAGTAATTTCTATTATGTCAAATTCTTTTCTTATATCTATTCCATGTTAATTTCCATCCTATACTTTGGATCAAAGAATTAAAATGATGTGAATGTTATACATCTCTAACAAATAAAACTGAAGCAACAAAATATGTTCACCACGTACACATGTAGGCTCACACATGTGCACGCATGCATATACGTGTGACTTCGAATTCCACCTCCCTGTCTTACCAGCTGTTTGATATGACTGATTTACTCAATATCCATGAGCTTCAGCATCTCATCTATAAAATTGAGCAAGAGCATGTATCTTAGTGGGTTTCCATGAAAATCAGTAATACTGTAGGACAGTATGAGTATGAGTGTGAGTACAATGTATGGTATGCTCAATAAATATAGCTATTATATACTGGACCTCGAGTCTTTCTTTTTAAAAAATGATGCAAATAGAATCTGTCCACTGATCTTTACTGATCTGAAAAAGAAAAAGGTGGAGGCATCACCTGCTTCCTGCTTTTGTAGGTACAATTAGTAGAAAAGTCCAGCATCTCTATTTCTTGCAGGTATGTTTCTTGTATGCCACTGCTAGGGTATGGATAGCTATTGGCACCTATGCATTCGTTGGAGCAGGTCACTCATTTTCTAAAAACGTGCAGACATACCCCAATCAAAAGATTTTGTAAATATAGCTTATAAACTGCAAAGTACCTTAAAGACCTGTTATTATCACAATTATAACCATTTATAGTATTATGGACGTCCTCCATTGTCTTTCCTTGCACTTATATTGTATTGTTTTAAGTCTCCAAGACTAATTTATCAGCATCCATTTAAGAATTACAGGAAAGGGAGGGAATATATGCACTGAACAGAAGTGAGTGTGTATCTGCTAGAGGAATGGGTAATGGAAAGAAAATGAGAGAAGGATTAAGTAGACAGTTGATTATGCAGTTCCAATATAGAGACTGATGTATTCTCTTACAAGTCTATGGTGAGTTATTAATAGGTTCAGAGCACGTTATGACCACATGACCAAGCACCCAAAAACTGGACACTGCGCACTTATGGAGGCTCCACAGCCATAGCAAGAGCAGCCAAGTTATTAGAACACTTACTAAAATACTACAACTGAGCTAACTATAGGCGAATGCTTTGGAGTTCTCTTAAAACCATATTAATGTGCAATGCTGGGCTGTCCCCAGGGATGCTGTAGTATGTAATTCCAAAAGCATTTCAAATAGAAATGAAGGGGTTCCACATTCTTAGGCTTAGAACACATTCTAAATATGAACCAGTGGATTTGCTTCTCCTCTTTCATCTTTCCAACTGTTGACCCGCTTCATGACTCTACTTCCCTCCAAGGAAGTTTGTGTCAATTCACATAGATTCTGTAAACTCTTGGGGCCTGATAAGGAGAAAGAACTATAGAAACCATAAAGGAGAAATAAACCATCAGGAGAATTAAATTAGTAGTCAAATATATTTCTTTAATTTATTATTTTGCCAGCTTAAGTTTGGACCCAGATTTCAGTGGTATTTGTAAACATGTCCTGTCCATTTTCCACTGACCACTCCAAAGCATCTATCCTAGCAGAATTCTTGGGCCATAATTTTATTTCTTAAAGCTCAAATTTAAGATTTACGGGGTTGAAAATCTGGTTTAATCTTGACCTATAGCCAATTTAAGCAGACGAAATTTAAGCACATTAAAAAAAACTATAAAGATTTCCTGTGTATATCTCCCTACATTATCATTCAAAACCAAAGATTTAAATATAAATGTTTGGATATTGTTACTTTTTATTTCACAAGCCAAGTTCTTCCAGAAGAAATTGCAAGTAGGCATTCATAAATGTTCACTTCCTAAAATGACACCAAGCCCACATTTGCTTTCATATTAAATTTCATCAATCCTATCATGCTGTCAGTTTTATAACACAACCCTATGTGAGAGCTGCTAAGAATGTGAAAAATTATCTACTGGAATTAACTAAATAGAACATTTCTATGTTTTATGAGACCTCTTTTATCGCTATTAAATTAATGACAAATACATTAACGATCTAAGGTCTTTATTTTCTTAACATTTCCTCAATCATGTTCCTATAGCTGGAAGACATCTGTCAACACTCCTATTACCAGAGAAATCATATTGCTTTGGTTTTTAATAAAAGGCTGTATACTGGAAATCTTGGCTCCATTTAAATAAACTTAATTATTTAGATATAAATTTACATTTAGGGAATAAGTCTGAATGTTTTTGACTAAGATCTACTTCCTGAAAAGGATGATTTGGATTTTCAAAGTTTGTCTGGACTTACTAATTTTATTTGAACATTGACCGTAACAACTTTGGTCTTTTTCACAGCAATGGGATATATGAAGCAGCACTGGAATATGACACCTAGATTCACATCCTTATTGTACAAAGACACTAAGTGTAAAACTTCCTATTTTGTATGTCTTATTTGTGTAACTTCAGAGTGGCTTTCCTTGTTCTCATAAATCCTTATAAATTTTAAATCATGTACACTGTAATATGGCCTATCAGTAGCTAATTCTGTTCCTTATCAATCAACCCAATGTTCAAAAACATCCCCTAAGGACACTCTAGTAATAACAATTTCCAGATAACAAAAAACCTTTGTGTTGTTTCAGATGGAATCACTCCCAAAATTGATCTATAAACACAATTTCTATCAAAGTCCAGCAGACCCTATATTGATGTTAACAACATAAACCTAAAACTTTGATAGAAATGCAAAGGATAGAAAATAGCCAAAACATTTTTTGAAAAAAAAATCAAACTTGAAGTTCCCAAACTCAAAACATATTACAAAGCTGCATAAATCATGACCTTATGGTATCAACATAAGGATAAATAAGTATGTTTATATAAAGAAGAGTATTAATCAAAAATAAACTTGTATTTATGGTTTACTTTCAACAAAAGTCCTATGGCATTTCATGAGGAAAGAAGGAACTTTCCAGTAAACGGTGTTGAGAGAAAACTGGATATAAACACGCAAAGAGATTAATTTCGACCCTGACTTCATACCATACACAAAAACTAACTCAGAAAAAATTGTAGACCTAAATACAAAAACTGAAAGTATGGTCTTCTTAGACCTATGCCACCAATGGAAGAAAGTCTATTCAACTTTAAGTTAGTCACAGAGTTCTTAGATACAACACCAAAAGTACATTTGATAAAGCAAAAAAGAATTAAAACTGGATTTTTTTTTCAAAATTTATAAAGATTAGCTTTAAGACACCATTAAGAAAATGAATAGAAATGCAGGGACTGGAAGCAAACAGTAGCAAATCAAATGTCTAAGAAAAACATTTGCACCCAAGTATATAAAGAACTCTTAAAACCAAATAGTGGAAAGACAAAAAACCTAACTTAAAATAGGCAAGATATGATAGACATTTCACCAAAGATGATTTATGAGTAGCTATGAGACAGCAGATGACAAGATGCTCCATACAGCCATCAGAGAAATGCAAGTGAAAACCACAAGGAGATACCACTGCACAGTCAGAGAGAAGTCATGATCCAAATGAGACAGTAACAGGTGTTGTTGAGGATGTGTTGCTGGTAGGAATATAAACTGGGTCAGTACTTTGTAAAAGAACTTGCCAGTTTCCTAAATATATTTACCAACTGATCTAGCAATTCTACACTTAGACATCTACCCCCAGGAATGAAAATATATACCTACACAATGACTGTTCATATTACCATTATTCATAAGTGAAAAAGTAGAAGCAATCTAAACGTCCAGAACTTACAAAGAGATAAACAAAATGTGGTGTTACATAAACAATGGCTTATTGGGTTGCCTGGATGGCTCAGTCGGTTAACCTCCAGACTGTTGATTTCTGCTCAGGTCATGATCTCAGGGTCCTGGGATCGAGCTCTACACTGGGCTCCATGCTCAACATGGATCTGCTTGTTTCTCTCCTTCCCCCTACTTGTGCTTTCTTTCTCTCTCAATAAATATATAGGATCTTAAAAAAAAAAATTTTTTTAAACAATGGTTTATTATCCAGCAAGAAAAAAAAATGAACTAGGATACATGCTACCACACAGAAGAATCTCAGAAACATTACACTAAGTTTAAGAAGGCTTAAACACAAGAGATCAAATTTTGTATGATTTCATTTATAAGAAACATATAGGCAAATCTATTGAAACAGAAAGTAAATTAGTGGTTTCCTGGGACTGGGGGGTAGGAACAGAGTGACGGCAAATGGGTATGAGTGACTGCTTGGGGATGATGGAAATGTTGTAAAACTGAATTAGCAGTGATGGTGGCACATTTCTGTAAAGTATTGTACATTTGGGTGAACTTTAGGGCAGATACATCATACCAGAAAAAAAAAAAGACAGTAGAAAAAAATTCACAATATCTTTTATGTTACATTTTAAATAATGATTGACCCTACACAAAATCAGCTCGGCATATTCATGAATCTATCTTACTAATGAGAAATAATTAGATTCTACTTAGAAAAATTTTTGCATAACAACATTCAACTTAAGATACTGATTCAATACTTTTCAAAACGTTACTGATTAGAACTTTCTACTGTGAACTGACAAAATTTTAACTGGAGATCCACACAAAGGAATTATACATTAGTAGATAAAAGAGAAGATGCTAAATTAATTAAAAGACAGATATTTCCACAATGAATCACTCAGACATTATGCTTTGTTAGTTATATCTATACATAACTGTTACTTGCACAATAAATGACTCAAACTTTCTCTTTTGTTGTAATAAAATTCTGAAATGCTATGTATTCTATCTGCAAGCCCACAACCAGAGTCAGAAAACAACACAAAGACTCTATGCTAATTATATATAAGCTCCTCAGTCAATAACTGAACTGTCCATCTATGAACCGGGTACACTAAAATATTTGCTGGTAATATAACACTTTTATAATGAAAATGTATCTATCGCATTTTACTTACATACATTGGGATCCAAGTAATAATGGGAATATACCATGTGCATCTATCAGAGTATCTGTCTGGTCATTTCTCTAAGCAGGTTGATGTGTTTTGACTGTTAAATCTAATAAGTTTTACAGGATTCATGACATCCAAATTCATAGAATATAAATGAAGGTCAGACTTGTTATTTTATTTCGTGTTAGCTATTTCTGCCATTTGTGATAGCTTACCATTTAATTCTTACATATCTCCAAGATCCTCTTAACCCTACCACACTGCCTTGCCATTCTAGGGTAAGTAATATCTGCAAGAAGTTTATAATTTTCAGTGATTTTCTAACGTTCCTCAATGATCTGCCTCTGTCCTCATTTATCTACATCCAAACTGACTGGAACCACAGACCCCTTTCAGTCTGAAGGTATATTTCTTCCTTTGTTGCTGATCAATTTGATTTCATTATAATAACTATTGTGACACAGCTGGAATAAGTTTCCTATTACATTACCCATAAAACTGTTGACAGCACTCTGAAGTAATTTACCTATGTTGACTTCCAAATTCTAGAATGGGAAGCGAGTTTCAATTTCAATAGACTTTTTCACCTAAAGAGGTGAAAATATTCATATGGACATAAAGGTCCCATTCTATCACCTCCCAAATAATGAATATACATTTATAACTTGTTGAGTAATGATTTAAAATCCATAAAATCCTTTCAGGCTCAATAAGTTCTGAGTGGGTTCCTGAGAGGGTGTTAAAGGCAAGGACAGAAAGATATCCAAGTGCACTGTAGTGGCCAAAAAGGAGCCTTAAAATCCATTTAAGACACCTAGGGTGTAAAGTTTGGTGGATATAACTTGAGTCGTTAAAGATGGTGAGTGCTGGAGTTTTCAAAAACACTCAAAATTTAAATTCTAGTTAATGAACATATAATATGAGTTTCACCAGCAGAATTTAGTGATTCATCACTTACATACAACACCCAGTACTCATCATAACAAGTGCCCTCCTTAATACCAATCACCCATTTAGCCCGTCTCCAAACCCCCTTCCTCCACCAACCCTGTCTGTTCTCTGCCATCAAGAGTCTCTTATGGTTTGCTTCCCTGCCCCCTCTATTTTTTTTTCCCTTCCCATATGTTCATCTGGTTTATTTCTTAAATTCCCAGTGGCTACCCTCAAATTTTAGCTTGCACAAGAATTACCTTGCATTCTTTTTAAATGCATTTCTTGGATCTGAGGCCCAGTCTGGGATTCTGATTTAAATGGAGAATTCCCAACTCCCTCAACCTCACCTTTACCACCATGATTTTGATATAAAGCTGTCTGCAGACCAGACTTTAAGAAAAAAAAGCACTGAGAAGTATGAGCAAAGAGCCAGTGACGTGGGCTTCTTGCACAAAGTGCCATATATTTTAGACGAGGCCTGGCAGAAATAAGAGAACCAAAAATAAAAATAAAAATAAATAGGGCAAAATATCTTTACGTGCTTTTGAAGAAAAAAGAACAAACGTTTAAATCTTTTTTTTTTTTTTTAATGGAAAGCAACAGGAAAGAAGAAGATGGTAAATAATACCAAAGTTGGCCTGGCCTCATCAGCTTCATTTCCTAATCATTTGAGTTAAAGCCTAAACAGTTAATAATTTATTGCAGATATATGCACATTAATTATGAAGTGAAATCAAGTTTCTCTTATTGGAAAAGTCAAGTACTAAACGCTCTAAATCCCAAGGGCCTTCTCAACACCGTCACGCAACAATTCTGTACAAATATCTGGGTAGCATTAAAATGGCTTAGTTCCCGTTTTCTCACTTTTCTCAGTCTAGGGCTTGGCATAAGAATAAAGATGAAATGGAGACAAGATGATGTGCTCACTGTGGCTGCACCCTAAACGCACCTCGAAGCAAGTTACGGTCCTTGCTTAGCCAAGGGAATCTTAAAATTTCCTTTCAGGAAAACCCCCAAATCCTAATTCAAGAGGGACTACTAGTGTCCCACTGCCTCAGAATATGTCAAGATTACTTTCCTAAGGTAAGACATGTCCCATCTATTAGGAACTGGAACTCCTCTGATTATGCATTACTTTCTACAAAGAAAATCATAAAACCATCTGGGATAAAAATGTAACTGCAATTAAGCGGAAACATTCAATTGTGCATGAGCTCAATAAAAATGTGCTGTTTTAGTGTTGCATAGAAAATACTGTCAGGCTCCTGTAAAGAATTTCCTGAATTTTAAAAGTATATACCATACTATGATTCAGCTAATAAATTCCAAGTAAATATAAACTATTAATAATCAAATATTTAATAAACAAATATTAAACAAAATTTCTTCTCCAAAAATTGCTCCATGCCTGAATTCCTCAAGATATTAAGATATAGATTAATATATGATTAAAGAACTTATTGACTTTTAATGTACAATGTTACATAATCCATCAGTATGATGATTCTAAGATTAATTTTTTATTAGAATTCACTGTATGATTACCTTAAATAAGACGGAGTGTCGGCACAATCTACATACAAAAATATCTCACGTGTCACCATTGACAGAACCATGATCAGACACACCATCCTGATTCTTAAACCACAACACCACAGAATGCCTCATAGAGATGCGTTCTTCAAGGTGATAGAGGCATACTGAACACTTACTAAATCACAGAATTGTGACGGACACAGGAAAGACAAGAAATCAAAACAAAGCAACAGTTTTTGAAGACTGTAAATACACTGAAGCAAGGAATTACTCCTTTTATCTTTTTTTCTCCAGGTATTCAGCACAACATATCTATGTAAGTAGCCACTAATGATAAAAATTTAGAATGTTCTGCCCTTGAAAACAACATTGCAATTAAGAGGCTAATATGTAAATCTTTTGCATACATATGAATATCCCTGAAAAGAAGGGTAAGTAAGCATTTAAAACTTAAGTACATGCAATACAAATGTTTGACCAATTTGCTCTCCTATAATGTGTAAGATTAAGTGTTCTACAAGCATGCCCCATGGATATTATCAATTTGCATAATTTGTGCCAATCTAATGAACCAGAAATGTTGTTTGAGGAAATTTGCTTTTACTAGCTTACTAATAAATTTGAAGACAACTGTGAGAGTTTATTTGATACTTATATTTGTTTTTCAGCATATATACTAAAAAGTGACTATCTATGGATGGTAACTTTACAGATGACTTATTTTATATATTTTCCAAACTTTCTATACCCAGCATGTATAATTTCATTATCAATATTTATCTTACTAAAATACTAATACAAAAAGAGCTCTGGAATAGAAATGACAAAGACTAATAATCTAACAGAAAAGTGAGTCACAAATATGAACAGTACATTTACAGGAAAGGAAGTAAGAATAAAAATCTGAAAAGATGTTCAGCCTCATAAAAAATACCCCAAAAATGTCAATTAAAGCTACACTTTTTTTTTTTTTTTTTTTTTGCCTATTAGATTTCACAAACATGAGCATCTTTAACAGCACCCACATTGGTAAAAGGAAAGACGTACTCTCATACTCCCTGGCCTGAAGAGTACAGAGTGGTATCACCGCTGTCTGGTAAAATCAGACATCATCACCCCAAATTACCAATACAACTAATGCCTTTTGACAAAGATCTGCATACATAGGCAAAATGGCATATCTACACAATCCTATTTATTTAGCACTGTTCATAATATTAGAATTGATGAAATGTAAGTCAACACCAAACTGATTAAGTAGATTATAGAACATACACTTGCAATCAGATAAGATAAAAGAGCACTCTCAAAAATATAAATAAATAAAGGGGAGTCTCTCTGTGCACTCATGTGATAATCTCACATGTGCATACATGTGTGTGTATATAGATAATGTAAGCTTAAAAGCCATAAAAGTATATGTACATATTTATTTGTTTATGCATCAACTGCTTCTAGACCACACATTAGAAACTAACAGCCCTAACTGCATCTAGGAAGGTATCTAGCAATAACTGGAAAGAGGGGGTTGGAGGAAGACTTTTCATTGCATACATTTTTGAAGGTTCTGTTTGGTAAAGTTTGAGTCCCTATAATTTTGAAAATAATATCACTGTGCCTTTAGGTTTGCATGGTGGTTTGGCTCTTAACTATAGTAACTGAGGGTTACTGGAGGTAGGTGGGGAGACAGATTATATAGGTGATGGGTAGTAAGGAGGGCATTTGTTATGATGACCATTGACTGGCTGTTGTATATAAATGATGCATCACTAAATTCTACACCTGAAACTAATAGTACGCTGTATGTTAACCAAGTGAACTTGAATTTAAATAAAAACTTGAAAAAAAATGAATGGTAATTGGGCTGAGTTAAGGATTCAAAATCATGTTTCCTCAGAATTCTAAAACAATCAACTGATGATCCTCTAGAGCCTATCTGACACTCATTTCATTAGAGATAATCATTTCCTTATTAAACTTGTAGAATTTTCTCTTTCTCTTTGATTTTCTAGTATTCTCCCACAACATGTCTAGATGTGGGTCTCTACTTAAACCACTGTGAGCTTGGTGCTTCATCCTTCAATCTGAAGGCGAACGTCTTCCTTTATCTCTGGAAATGTGATCATGATACAGAAAAACTATCTACCTAGCCAATATTAGTTACATCAGCCATATCAACTCGAATCACTGAATTAAATAACACACTACACGCCACCTTGAAAATATGGTCACCAAGGCATACAACATGCAGAATGCACATAGTTCATGGATTCCTCCCTTGCCTTGCTGCACGCAATTATTTCCACCAGTCAGCCTGTATGTTGACAAAGAATCAGCTGCATTTGCTTGAACATACATAAGTACAACAATCTATAATCATGTACTTTAATCAGACACTAAATATTAAACAGCAAAACACAAGTGCAAAAGTGTCTTTTGTTTCCTTGAAAATTTGGGAAAAATTTGAGAAAGGTAAGTTACTAAAGGAAAACTACTCTAACATTATTCGGGATAAAACAACTATAAAAGATTTGAATTTTTTAAAAGTCCAGTATTCCACCCATAAGTTATGTTGAGTTTGTCTTTAGTTTTTCTTCCAAATTCAAAAATCTATATTGGAAATTGGTTCGTATGCCTGCTGGATGAGGTTCACTTGTATGACCTGACATCCAAAGCTGGGCTGACAAATGTGTGTGTGTGTGTGTGTGTGTGTGTGTGTGTGTGTGTGTGTGTGTATGATTTAAATTAGATTCAAATGTTTAGGGTACACTGCATGCATTTTAAAAATTTATCTTTTATAAATGGTTGGAGGTAAATAATCAGATATGTGTTCAATGTTTATTGCATAAGTGTGCTTATCCTGGAGGTATTTATAAAAGTGTAAAACTAGAACAACAGGACATTGGTCAAATAAATGACACTACACTCACACACACAAAATTCTATCCTTTCACTTATTTTTAAAAGTTAACCACTATTAGATAAATTTGGACCATCCAGATCTAGGATTCATGGCTCACAACTTGTCTTTCATACTGCTGACACATTTGGCCTTTATATTATGTTCTGGGAGAATTTCTGGGCCTGATCTTCTAGGTCAGAAATTTACCTGTCAGTTCACTGATGCAGTTTTTAATTCTAGCGGCCACTTATTTTTAGAGCCATTGTGTTTAATCATTTTTGCTGGGCAGCAGCTATTGCTGTATTTTTTTTAAATTTATTTTGTCCATGAATATATATCTGCTCTTATACTTCTGTTAAAGTCTCCATCTATTCTATTAATTGTGTTCCTTCATATATTAACCAGCCAGAGTTTGATGATTTTCCTTTATATGGTTCATTTTCTTAAAAATGTGATATTCTTGGGTGTCAGTTCATATCTTTTTGGTTTCCCTGTTCACCTATTTGCTGACTCAAGTTATTTGGTGAAACACGTGGGCTGTCTGCTGGGTTTAGGGAGCCAATGATCATCTTCTGAAAAGGGGAGACGCTGTGTCCTCTGGTGTCACCAAAATGCCTGGGAAAGCTCTGTCTTTGTCCTCTCTGTTCTTGCCTAGATACACACATGTGGCTTCCAGTGCTGGTCATAACTGGACATGAGGAAATGCCAACACCACTTCTGCTCCCTGTATAGCCCCCACCATTCATGGAGGTTTCCTACTGTCTCCATGTTCTCCATGCATCCTATCCAATCCAAACTGTTTTCAGTCTTTCAGGAGATATTCAACATGTCTGAGTTGCTAATGGCATTCTTTTATAATAATGCTTTAGATTTATTTAGAAGATTTTTTCTGTGGCTCCTAAGATTTGGCTTGAACCAAGAAGGTAGATGTGTGAGTTAGTCTGCAATCTTTACTCTTTTTCATTTGGACGTTCATGACACTTCTTCCCAGTTCTGCTAGTGCATGATCCTTCCCCCAAACCTGCCCGGACACTCTCCCCTCCTGTCTTAGTACTGATACCTGAGAAAGTGCCTCATCTGGAATGGATACCCTAAAATATTTAACTGTTCAAAACTTGCTGTGGCGTTGAATACTGTGATTTAATTTAAAAAAAAAAAAAGAGTAAACTGCCAAAAAGAGAAAAGAGAGAGAGAGAATTTACACAAGACTGCAGATTCTGTACAAATTGCTAATCAAAATGACTACCGTGTAAAACTTAAAAATTAAGGGCATAAAGTTTTAGTAGTCACTCTTTATCATCCTGGAAGGACAATACAAATATTAATGATAACCATTTCAACAGTCTATTTAAAGGGAACCACAGGCAAGGTGTGTCATCATCTAGTTTATCCTGCTTAGGTGTGTGTTAAAAAAAAAAAAAAAAAACAAAAAAAACAGGGGCGCCTGGGTGGCTCAGTTGGTTAAGCAACTGCCTTCCGCTCAGGTCATGATTCCGAAGACCTCGGATCGAGTCCCACATCGGGCGACCTCGGATCCCACATCCGGCGACCTTGGATGGAGTCCCACATTGGGCTCCCTGCTCGGCAGGAAGCCTGCTTCTCCCTCTCTCACTCCCTCTGCTTGTGTTCCCTCTCTGGCTGTGTTTCTCTCTGTCAAATAAATAAAATCTTAAAAAAAAAAAAGATTTAAAAAAAAACCAAAAAGTTAATTTTGAGCCAATGTAATTATTGCACTCTTTCTTAAAATTTAATCCACTGCATTTTTGTATTTTAATTTTTACAGACTGTTGTTTAAAACATAATAAAGTACTGTATATGCTATATTCTGTTCAGCGATTTTTCTTGAATGCCAATTTAGAACCAGGTATCTTACAATGTTGTGGAAATGAAAAGAAATGAGTAAGAAAGTAGCATCAAAACACTTGGGGCATACTGCATTTGTAACTGTCTCAGCTACTGTATTTCCCTGTTTCCATTTGTCACTGGCAAGCCAGACTGGAAGCTTCTTGAAACATATACCAAGGCTTTTTCATCTCCCTTTTGTATTCTCCATATCTGCACAACACCTTGCCAACAGGACTTGTTTGTTAAAAGTTTCACTGCTTAGTATTAGGATGTTTATGTGCCCACTGGATCTACTATGTGGCTCAAATAAGATTATTGTTCAATATTAGAGATTAAGAAGGGGAAACAGAAATAGTAAGAACACTTCATACATCTATTGCTAGATATGTAAATAAAATTTTTGGGTTTTATAAATAGGAAAAATGAGATCCAGAAAGATTAAGTACTTTGAAGAGGGAGTACCTGATCATGTACCCAAAATATCTATTCTAGCACTTTCCCTTTCATAGCAGAAGTCAGACTGATACCTGGAGAATGAACTGGACAACCTTATGAATGTTTATCACTGTGCAATATTGAGTAGTTGATGAACTATCTCCCCTGATAGAGACTCTTGGATATTTTCAAATATATGCTAATCTAAAAAGTATGGAGCAGTTCAGGCACCAGAAGGCAAAACCAGCTGCTTAGAAAGGGGTGGAGAAGGTATACTTAGATATCTACTCTTTTCTAGACAACTAATGATCAGAAAGCTTTCACTTACTGAGAAGGAAAAAAAAACTGTTACAAATGAAAAGCAGTTGCATTTATAAATAATTCACTCCCATAGAAAGTCATTATGTCTCCTAGCATTAGAATGAGAGAATCACAGAATTCTGGAAATACAGAAGAACAAGATGTAGCCCTATGATAATCAACAGTTTGGAAAAGCCTATAGTCCAGCAGACAAGACTTTTGAGGTTTGATCCCATCAGATATTTTAGGGTCACTTGCCCTTATTGTACCTTCTAGCCCAGTCACAGGAGATTCTTATTTTCATTCCCTTGATAGCTCTCCACTTCTATATCTTCAGCCTCGTCCCTCTGCTTAAAACACTCTTCAGCCTTGTTCTGCCTGGGGAAAGCCTCCTCATGCTTCAGTAAAACTCTGCTTTGGGAAGCCTTCCCCAATTTCCCAAGTTGGATTCATCTCAGGCATAGGATTTGAATCAGCACCTCCCTGCTCCACTGATGCCTGGGTCATAACCACTTGTATATGCTGTCCTTCTCCCAGTCTGTATGTCCCTAATGGAGGATATAGGATACATTTAACAAGTAACAGAATTTCAATGCTATCCTCCAGTTTTTAACTAAATCATCCAATTCTCTCATTTAACTAATGCAAACTGAAGCCCAGGGAGGTAAGGGACTTGTCAACTGTCAGGGTACAAGCCAATGTCAGAGCTCAGATAACAAATTATGCTCCCTTTCCTAATCCACCCTCATAAGGGAAAGGGGGCTGGCTTGGTAGAGTCTGGAGTAACAAACCCACTCTTCCTGGCTATCTGCCTAACTTTTACTCAAACCTCTGACTACTATACTGTATTGCTGGCAATGTCAGATTGCTTCAGTAACAAAGACTTCCCAGTTCAGAATATACACATATGTGGCTAATAGGAAAAGTGAGTAAAAGTCCAGCATGATAAACAGGGAGGTATGTCAAACTCCTATTCAGTCTATGAAAAACCTACTCATAATTCTAACTTTGCTCCCCTAAGTATGGAGAGAAGGCATAGCTCATTTGGAAAATGTGACCAAAAGCCCACATTTCAACACAGTGAAATGCTTTATCCCCTATTGCTTCTACCACACCAGGAACTTTCTATATGTAATTATTTAATCCCTGGCCAAAAACTAGTGGACAATGAAATCCCCACAAAATATTTCCCCCAGTGAAGTGTTCAAACATCAGTTCCACAAATAACATTTTTAAAAGCTTTTCGTGTATTTTTTCCATGCCAACTTTTTTCACTCATGGCTAAAAATATCCATATTTGAATATTCATCATTATGAGCATCTGGTAAAATATAGCCCTGTCCAGCAATTTACATCATTGGACTACGAGACCTTAGGAGGGCATAGGTAAAAATTTCCAGTTTCATTTTCTCTGGATTTTGACCATCTTTTTCCATTTCATGGCTCTGGGTGGCTTTGATTGTGTGCATATTTTTTGCTCTCCATTCCTATTAGATTTTTCTAGAAACAAGCAGGTTGCTTTCAGACAAGTCCTTGTAGAGCTCATCAATGGCTCATTAGAAACAGTAAAATGAAGCCACAAATCACATGAGCAAAGTTTTCAATATCTTGTGGGTTTTGCCTTAAACCAGTAATAAAGGCCACAATGATGATGGCTGTGTAATAACCTGAAGGTACCTAATGCCTCTGAAATGTACATCTAAAAATGGTTAACAGGGTGAATTTTATGTTACATATACTTTACTATAAAGTAAAGGCCAATTTACAGGGGGTAAAAATTATGCCCAAACCTGGGTCAGGGCAGAGGAGAGAAAATCCAATGATGATCTCCATTGCTCAGAGAGAGCAAATGGTTTTTACTTTCCCCTTCCACAGACCTCTCAGCAAAGGCTCCCACCCCTACTACTTTCTACCCTGGAGTGGAGAGGAGAAAAGCCAACTACCACCAGGTAAAATGAAAATCTCAGAAAAGAAAAAGTTAAACCACAGATCCACAACCCTTTGCATACTGACTGGGCTCTAAGGTCATTCATCAGTCCACAGCTCCCAGTCTTTTGGTGACTCCTTCTCCACTCCTGTCCCTCCCAGAACACTGAACAGGTGTCCAGTGTGGCTGTGCATGTGTTTAAATTCTAGACAGCTGCCAGAATGTAATTCTCTAGAGAACTGTTCTGACAACTTTGAAGTAGGACAGAGAGAGAGAGAGAGAGAGAGAGAGAGAGAGAGAGAGAGAGAGAATAAATGCAGAACTGGAAGTGGGGGCAGACCCAGAGGAGATTCTGTAGTGAGCAGATTGGCTGTCTTCCAAACTCCTAAAAGACACCACGTGGTGGGCTTATTTTGGAAAACAGAAAAGAAGTAAAACCGGTAGGAAGAGTTAACAGGAGGCAGTTTGATACAGTAATCAAAAGAAACCTATAACCACACAGGAGAAAGTTCTTAATCCACCCAATTAGTCTTCAGATTCTCTGACTGCCCTGATACTCAATGCGAGGTAAACTCCTGAGTAATGGAGACTAGGGTGAAGTTAAGGGCGACCACTTTGGAAGGGGATGAAGGGCATGCAAACCCGCCTGGTGTATGTGGGGAAAGGGGCGAGTGGCGGGAAAGTGGAGAGCAGGGGAAGGAAAGGCGCTTACCAGGCCACCTCCACAGGTGCTGAAAGAGGCCAGCGAGCCAGGGTGCCGCAGCACGGTCCCGGTATAGAAGCAGGAGGCGTCGGGCTGCGCTGGAGGGCGGGGGGCGGCCGCTGCCGGCGTGGGGCCCGGGCCGGGACTCCGCCGCTGTTCCACCACGAAGCGCGGCGCCAGGAAGCGGCCATCTCTCCGGAGCAGCAGGTACAGGTCCCGGGAGAAGGCCGGGATCCGCAACAGTACCTCGTCACCGTCCGGCTCGGCTTCTTGGGCCGGGGGAGGAGATGCGGGTGGCTGCGGGGGCGGCGGCTGCCACGAGGCCGGGACGCCCGGGGACAAGGCGGCAGCCCCGCTGGATCCCCGCGGCAGTTCCTGCGATTCGAACTCCTCGTCTTCCTCGCCAGCCAGCGGCGACGGTAGCCGAGGCTGAGGCCGGTGCTCGGAATGGCCCTCCACGGGCTCCACCGGCGGCGCGGGAGCCACGGAGCGCACCTCGCGTGAGCTGCCGGCCGCCTGCACCCGAGCGCCTGCGCCGCGCACCCACCCTGGGTCCGCGCTGCCCCCGCTGCCGCCCGCCGTGTCCACTGGCTCCCGGCGCCAGAGTGCAGGAAACACGACTTCCCACTCCTCGCGGTCGGGGGCGAACTGCAGCCCTGCGGGCGGGGCAGACAGAGAAGTGCGGGGCTTAAAATGCCGCGATTCCAGTAGCACAAGCATTCCTGGACTCACATTCGGTTCAGACACAGGGGTCTCGTGTTAATGTGTTGGAGACCACCCGTCTAGTCCCTGAAACTCTAGCAACCCCCGAAGCCTTGCGATCAGATTACAGACCCCAGCATTTTCAAAATAAAAGTACGATTACATGGGGGGAGGGGTGAAGGAGTGGGGCAGCAAAGTCTGGTGACAGCACTTAGTTGGTGAAGGAAAAACTCCAACACAGATAAATTACTTTCTTAAATATGCTGTCAGAGCAAAGCGTCGCTATCATTTGCTGTACTTCCCCATTTTCCTCCAGGTGCTGTAAACGTTTTGGGTTTTTTTGTTTTGTTTTGTTTTGTTTTTTACTTTGCAAATATTACTGCTCATTAGAGGAAGGCTAATCATTCTACGATGCTTAAAATGAGGTCGAGAGGAATGCATTTCGCTCACGAGCATGACCCCCTCATCTGCACCCGCACGCTCCTTTTAATTGCTACCCACTTAGTCCTGCTCACTGCGCACCAGCTGCACCAGCCCTGCCTCCCCGTGCGTTCTCCGTTTCCGCTGGGGAAGATGGAAAGCCAGCCGAAAGTCTCGAAGAACTTACCTGCACGGATCCCATTCGACAAGACCCCCAGCTGGTACAGGAGGCAGCAGCAGCAGATATGAATAAGGCGCATCTCGCGGCTCTTTCCGGGACCGCGCTCCCGCGGCCGCGGCTCCCTGCCCCGTGCGCGCCTCCTTGCGCTATCCACAGCGGGCGCCGCCGCCTCCCCGGAGCGCAAGGAGGCCGGGCGGCGAGTTTGCCCAGGCCCTTTGTCTGCCGGGGGTGGGAGGGGGGTGCTGTGTGACTCGGAGAGGCTGCCTGAGCCCGGGCGGGGGTGGGGTGGGGGGAGGAGCGGGGGCAGGCTGCGCCGCGGCCCCGCAGCGCTCTGGCTCCCTGGCGAATTAGGTGATGAGTCTATTTTCTGTGTTCTGGACGTTGCGAGAGTTCCCGGAGCCCCACAGGATAGACCTAAAGTTCAGGAGCGAGCCGGGAGGCGCAAGGCGGGCAGTGCTGCCTCCGGACAGGCGGAGGATTGCTCCGCGCCGACAGGAGCGCGGTGGTGTCCGAACCGTGGCTCGCTGACTGCACCCGCGCGGAACTGCCAGGGGCTGTTCCCAGCAACCTGGTGTGCCCAGCCCCGCACACGACTCGGGTCCGTAGGGCTGCGAGCTCTTACCCTGAGAGGCGCGGGGAGGAATTTGTGGCGGGATGAGGAGGGGACACGACTCGCGAGGAGAAAAGGTTCAAGCAGATCTGACAAGAAAAAGGGAGCAAGGGGTGCCCGCCTCGCGTGACTTTGTGGGACAAAGGTCCCAGAAAACCACACACGTGCTTACACACCCAATTCCCTCACCTGACTCCTGATTGGCCACTCTTGGGAGGCCAATTTGCATCCTCGCTCAGCACCCACTCCCACCCCCACTCCCCAGCTGAGGTGTGTGCAGGTAGACGAGCCTCTCCAGTCCATCCCACCCTCTCGTCCCACCACCGCCCCCCCCCCAACCTCACATCACACAAAGCAAAACTTACTGCAGGCTTGAGCACAAAGCTGTGGCCTCACTTCCCAAAGACCTTTGATTTTTCTATCCATCTCTGTCTGTAAGAATTTTCTAAGCCTGGAGATAATGTAATTCGTCATGGAGTATGCTTCAAAGGTTCCCAGGACAGTAGACACCCTGACATTTCAGGGCCCCTTACACCACCTTATCTTTCAGGCTTCCCATTCATCACTGCTATCAATTTGCATCCCCCTCCCCTTCTCTCACTGGCATACACATACACGCTCTCTCCCCCATAACAAGAGTGAGATTAAAGGGACTGACATTAAATATTGTGTGTTGAAGATCTCAGATAAGGTGAGATTATTTTACCTTTTTTACTTTTTTATAGATTAAAAATGCATCTTTGCTCTTTCTGTCTTTTGGGGGCAATGCAAACTTAAATATGTTTGCTTCTTTTGAAACAGGTCTTAATGGTACTCACTCCCTTTTGCACACCTTTCCCTTGGCCACACCAAACCTTTCACATCAGACTCAAAAGGGTTTGATCTAACTTTCCCATGAATCCTCTGGACCAGGCCTGTCACCTAAAAAAAAATGACTTAATGCAAATCAGTATTTTTTAAAATTCCTGCACTGGGAGATTGGTTCCCCACATTCCTTGTTACTTCACCTTCTGTTCCTTGTGTCAAAGGTGACTACTATGCCTTTAAGGGAGGCAGACTATCTTATTTCAAAGGAAAGCCATTGTTTGAATAAGCTGGGCCCTAGAACACTTTCTTGGAGTTGTCCTGGGTTTAAAAACAAACCTGAAGACACTATAGGTGTGTTTATCAAGAGTGCTCTGCCTCCAGCTCTTGTCTTATAAAATCCCTTGGACCAGCAACTAGGGTGGGTGTGGATTTCCAGACATTCAAGAAATATCTGGAAACCTACACTCTCCTTCTTATGTGACTCAATTATACAGACTTAAAACTAGGCAAGAAATCAAAGGCAATTTATTTTTAACAAATATAAGCTAGTTTTACTGAAACATCTCCACTAGGATATATGAATTAAACAAAATGTTTCTTATGTAACTTGAACAATAATGACAAAAATATAAGAGTAAAATTGGAGAAGGAATGTATATTATCTGTATTTACTGGAATACATTTGTGGTTCCTTAAAACTCATTGAGGTTTGATATTGCTCAAAAGCACAGGTTGCCAATATAATTTCCCCCCTTTGTCCTTTTTTGTCCTTACTGACACATGATCCCTACCAATCCCTAATGGTAGGGGTTAATAGTGACTCTTATAATCACTATTAATAAATGTTACAATTTGTTTATATATTTTCTAGGACTTTTATAAATCACGTGGTTTGGTGTACATCGTGTATGTTATTTCTTTACTAGCCTACCATTTTTTTTCTTCTGGAAGGGTAGAATTTCTTTTATGTATCTTTTTTTATTTTTTTAAGGTTTGATTTTTAAGTACTCTCTACAGCCATTGTGGGGCTCAAACTCACAACCCTGAGATCAAGAGTCACATGCTCCACTGACTGAGCCAGCCAGATGCCCTCTTTTATAGATATCCATTTTTAAAACAACACCCTACCTAATTCAATGATTTACACTGAATAGGTGTGGAAATTCTCAGGAGATTTTCTAGAATCATTTAGAGGATGATAGAAATTGATTTCTGTATGGTATTTCATTCCAACTCTAATTCCTTAATCCAGATTTACAACACTAACTCTGTTAATCAGCTACTGTCAGCATGATTTATCTGGCTTCAGAAAGAACAAGCCTAATAGAGAAAGGACTTGTAGGAAGTTTTTGTGCTCTAACTAAAGAGACTTAGATGTGCAAATAAGAGCATCCGTTAAAGTGCCTTTGAGTGTGTATGCATGTATGTGAAAGAAAGAACTAGCATGATTTGGAATTGAGTAAATTGTGTATAGCAAAAACAAGGAGAAAAGGCAGGACTGTGACATGTGTGTGCATGACTAACCTTGAGGGGGGGGGAAGAAAGGAGCAGCTGGGGAAAATATGTTGCCTAACACAGGTCACTCCGTATGTCACCAGATGGTAACTAGCATCAACCAAGCACAGCTTTTGTGGGCTGGAGGTAAGTGACAAAGCATCAGCCTAAGTGGAACCAACTGTTCCTAAGTACAAGGTGCTCACATGTTGCATTTTATAAACCGTGCTTCTCTACATAGAAAGTTGGCTTTGATGCCTTCAGCCCTTCCTCATTCTCTCAACTCATTGGCCCTAAGCCTCTTACAACCTAAAACTAATCTTAAATCCTTTTGCCTCCAAAAAACCTTCACATATTAAGAAAATACAAAGAACGCTTTCAGTGAGTTAGGTGAAGAGGCTTCTCTGCACGGTGAGGTGAAATCCAAGCAGAATATTGAAGATGAGCTGAGTAGGGAAGACAAGGTAAGATAACTAAAATTTACAGACCAGACTATCAGAGAGAAGGGAGCAATAGAGAGTAAAGTAGTTTTCTACTGCTACATAATGAACTGAGTAGTTTAAAACAGTAAATAGCTAAACTGGATATTTCTGGCTCAGGGTCTCTCACAAGATGGCAGCCAAACTCTTGACCAGAACTACCATTTCTCAAGACTTAAATGGAGAGAGAGGTTCTGTTTTTCTAAATCACATGGCTGTTGGCAGGAAACTTGCCACATGGCTGCTTTTGTGTGTGTTCTCTCCATCTGGCTGGTCCTTGGCACGTGTTCTCTCAGAACAAGTGATTCAGGAGAGAGAGGGCACCCACACTGCAAGCTTTGGTCTTTTTAAAACCCAATCTTGAGGGGCGCCTGGGTGGCTCAGTTGGTTGAGCGACTGCTTTCGGCTCAGGTCATGATCCTGGAGACCCGGGATCGAGCCCAGCATCGGGCTCCCTGCTCGGCGGGAAGCCTGCTTCTCCCTCTCTCACTCCCCCTGCTTGTGTTCCCTCTCTCGCTGTGTTTCTCTCTGTCAAATAAATAAATAAAAATCTTAAAAAAGAAAACACAACAATCTTGAAAATGGCCTACTGTTATTTCTACCATATTCTATTCATAAGAAGCAAGTCACTGCGGCACCTGGGTGGCTCAGTAAGTTAAACATCTGCCTTCCGCACTCTGGTCATGATCCCAAAGTCCCGGGATCTAGCTCCAGGTCAGGCTTGCTGCTCAGTAGGCAGTCGGCTTCTCCTCCTGGCCCTCCCCCTCTCCCTACTCATTTTCTTTCTCTCTCTTAAAAAAAAAAAAGAAAAAAAGAAAAAGAAGCAAGTCACTAAGTCCAGCCCACACTGAAATGGCCAAGTATCGAAGAATTCATGGACATATTTTAAAAGCCATCAGAGTGCATCTATGCCCTCAACCATAAATTATTGGCATTTCTTCCATGTGCAGAATGGACTCATCCCCTCCCAAGGCTCTCAAAAGGCTCATCCTCTTAAAGCATCCTCTCAAATTCCAGAATCTCACTATCTAAACCACAGTAGGTGTGCATGAATATTTTCAGCATCACTCATTAGGTAGAGCTCCTTTAATTCAGCCTTTCCCCCTCTATGGACTTGTGAAACTAAAGGAACAGTATATTTGCCTCCCACATACCCAACATGCTGTGGTGGGACAGGCAGGGGTAGCTGCTCTAGCCATTTCTGCTCAAAAGGAAGGCAAAGAGGATGCACACAAGAGTCACTGGTCCAGGGACAAAGGGGCCACTAGCCTGTGGCAATTCTAAAATCCAAGTAGAAAAATGTTTAAAGTTCCTTAATTATGTTTCAAGGTCTGGGAATAATTCTTCATGGTGCTGGGTCTCCCCTGGGAACGGGTTTCTACTCTGAGTCATCCTTCTATTTTCATGAAAGATGGTATGCATTTAAAACTGATTCATTTTCTCAACTGGCTTCCCGACAGTAGAATTTATGGATCCAGCAAATCCATATTATTTTATAGTCTCTTCCCCTTTCTGTCCAGAAATATTTCTTCACATTTAACTGTTTTTTAAGCTTTGCAAGTATTCTGTCAATCTTTATGGGTTTCACTTTCAATCTGTGAGACCACACCCTCACATCTCTCTAAGATAAACCCTTCTCTACCTGGAGTTTCTGATGAGAAGCTGATGGGAACACTAAGAGTTCTTAGACTTGTTACAATTCTTAGTGCTTTGCTGAAAGGCTCTGGGAGACACAACTTAAACACTTCAGAGGACCTTCACTCCAACACAAAAACGCTCTGGATGTCCAAGTGTAATCTCAGTGAGGTCTTAACAAAAGATTTTAAAGTCATGCCTTTGGCTTCATCATTATGCCATGCTTTCCTGAAAATGTCCCATATTTCATTTTTGATCTGATGCAACTTCTCATTTTTAGCATTAGTTTACAGAAAAAGAAGCTTAAAAGGTCCAAAGCCATCAGGTCCTGGCTGCTTTTTATGAAAACCTTCTTTAGTTTCTCTACCTCCTTTCACATTTTCTGTAGGCAGGAAAAAACCAGGTAGCAACTTCCAAAATTTTTGGAAATCCCCTTAGTTTTCCAGTTTTCTGAAACACAGAAGAACAATTACATTAGGCCAATTTTCTATAGCAGACAGCAGTCTTGCTAAATTTAATGTCAGTGTATTACAAAGATTCTCTTTTTTTTTTTTTGGTTTACAATAATATTTACTTCGATTTCCTACAACCCTTCAGCTGTAGCCTAACCCCAGCTCATATGGCTTAAACTAAAAGCTTCTTCAAAGTATTAAAGAAACTGCATTTGTAGTTTAGAAACTCTGGAAAAAGAAATCTCTACTTCCAAATGCTTTCAGTGATTACTGAACATATATTTTTATATTTTTAAAGATTTTATTTATTTGACAGAGGAAAACACAGCTAGAGAGGGAATACAGCAGGGTGAGTGAGAGAGGGAGAAGGAGCTTTCCTACTGAACAGAGAGCCCGATGCGGGGCTCAATCCTGGGACTCTGGGATCATGACCTGAGCTGAAACTGAGCCAGCCAAGTGCCCCATGAACATTTATTTTTAAAATAACACCGATTCTACATCATCTTTCCCAGAAAGTAGAACTTGGCAACTTAATTTATGAAGCTGGCATTACCTTCGTACCAAATCCAGAGAAAGCCAGTACAATAACTCAAAATACAGGTTAATATATATCATGAATATAGAAATAAAATCAACAAAATATTAGCAAATAGAATTCAGCAATAAATCAACAGAATAAAGCAATATGCCCAAGAGATGTAGTTGAGGAATGCAAGGCTAGTTCAATCAGTGTAATCCATTATAACAACAGACTACAGAAGAAACCTGTGTGACTGTACCAAGTGATGCAGAAAGGGCAGTTAACAAAATACATCATCTGTTTATAATTAAAACTCTCAACAAAGTGAAATAGGAACAGATGGGAAATTCTTCAACTGGAAAAATTCTGTTTTTTAAAACTACAGATGAGAATGAAAAAATGAATACTATCCCTCTAATATCGAGACCAAGGCACGATGTCCACGCTCATCACTCCTATTCAGCATAGTATTGGAAATCCTAACCAGTGCAGTAAAACACTTAAAGGAAAAACCAGTAATTCAAATTGGAAAAGGATATATAAAGCTGTCTCTCTTTGCAAATCACATGATTGCCCAATAGATAATTCTCAAAATAAATGCAAAATAATTCCTAGAGTAATGAGCAAGGTCACAGGATACAAGAGCAACACCAAAAATCAACCATATTTTTATATACTGGCAACAATCAACTGGCAACTAAAATTAAGATTCAATACCATTAATATTAGCTCCTAATGAAATATTTAGGTATAAGTCTAATCAAATACATATAGGATCTGTATGCTGAAGACCACAAAACAGTAAAAATGAAAGACCTCAATAAGTATAGAGATATAGCAAGTTGGAAAAATAAGTATATAAAAGGTGACAATTTTGCCCAAATATTCTTTTTCTTTATAGCAATTCCTATCAACATCCCAGCAGAATTATATTGTAAATATAGACAAATTGATTTTTTTAATATACATGAAAATCATAGAAACTAAAATGGTGAAAAAAAAATGTTGACTAAAATAATACTCTAAATATCACCTGAGGACTGAATACCACCTCAACCAAGAAATTGTGGTGTTCCATTGATCAATGGAACAGAATAGAATCCAGAAATATTTTCCACAGTAAGTACAATCAACTGATTTTTGACAAAGGTGCAGAAGTAAGTCAACAGAGAAAGGATGACCCTTTCAACAAATAGGATCAGAACAACTGAACACCAAAGACAAAATAAAAACACTCCACTTGAATCTCTTATGTTATACAAAAACTAATCCAAAATGGATCATAGATTTAAAAATAAAATCTAAGACTATAAAATATGAAACTTCTAGAAGAAAATATGAAACAAAATTGTTGGTCTTTCTAACATAGGGTTAAACAAAGCATACTTAAGACATGCTCTTTATAAAAAAACAAAGATTTCTTTTCTAGAAACAAATAAAATAACAATGACAAATTCATCAAAAAGTGATAGATTTCACTTCAATTAAAAACTTTTTTTTTCCTGAAAAAGACCATTAGGAGAATGTAAAACTGGGCCACAGGCTGGGAAAAGATATTTGAAAACCACATATCTGAATTAGAACTTAAATTCAGAATATTTTAAAAATGTTTTTAGGGGCGCCTGGGTGGCTCAGTTGGTTAGGCAACTGCCTTTGGCTCAGGTCATGATCCCAGAGACCCAGGATTGAGCCCCACATCAGGCTCCCTGCTTGGCGGGAAGCCTGCTTCTCCCTCTCTCACTCCCCCTGCTTGTGTTCCCTCTCTGGCTGTGTTTCTCTCTGTCAAATACATAAAAATCTAAAAAAAAAAAAAATGTTTTTAAAATACTAAGAAAACAAACAACCCAACTAGAAAATGGGAAAAAAAAACTCGAAAAGAAAGTATATGCAGAACCAATTAGCACATGAAAATGTATTAAATATTATTAACTGGTAAAGAAATGCAAATTAAAACAAGGATTAAATATAATGAGAGGCCTGTTAGAATAACTCAGGTACAAAATACTGACAATTCCAAGTGCTGACAAGGATGAGTGATCAACTGGAATTTTCATGCATTGCATAAACTACCGAATGGATCTTAGAGGTATGATGCTGAATGAAAGTCAATCTCAAAATAGTAAATGCTCTATTATTCCATTTACATACTCATTTTGAAATGACAAAATTATACTGATGGAGAACATATCAGTTCCTGTCAGGGATTAGATTTTGGAAGAGACGGTAACTATATGAAAGTGGCAAAACAAAATTTAATTGTGATAATAAAATAGTTCTGCAGCTTAATCATGGCTAGGATCATACAAATCAATACATGATAATATTTCACAGAAACACAGAAACACACACACACATACACACACACACCGCTGGTGAAATCCAAGTAAAGTCTGTAGTTCATTTAGAGTAGTATATCAATATCAATCTCCTTGTTTTGATAATGTGCTATTGTTATATAAGACATTATCACTGATGAAAAGTGGATGAAGGGTAGATAAGAAATATTTTTATTGTATTTACAAATTTTGTGAGTGCGAAATTATTTCTAAATAAATCCTTTAGTAAAGCTTCTTCAGGGTACTTTATATGCTTTCACTAATACTCAGCCCCCAATGCTCACTATCCAGCTTCAAACCACACTCACAATTTAAGTTGTTGTTACATAAATACCTACCTCAGGTGCCTGGGTGCTCAGTCAGTTAAGTGACTGCTTTTGGCTCAGGTCATGATCCCAGAGTCCGGGGATTGAGTCTGCCATTGGGCTCCCTGCTCAGCAGGGAATCTGCTTCTACCTCTGACCCTTTCCCCTCTCAATCTGATCCTCCCCCACTCTCTCCCTCACTCTCACTTTCTCTCAATCTCTCTCTCTCTCAAACAAATAAATAAAATATTTTTTTAAAAAGGGGGTGTAGGGGCACCTGGGTGGCTCAGTAGGTTAAGTGACTGCCTTCAGCTCAGGTCATGATCCTGGAGACCTGGGACCAGGATCGAGTACCACATCGGGCTCCCTGCTTGGTGGAAAGCCTGCTTCTCCTTCTCTCACTCCCCCTGCTTCTATTCCATCTCTTGCTGTGTTTCTCTCTGTCAAATAAATAAAAATCTAAAAAAAAAAAAAAAAAAGACTCTTTAAAAAAAAAAAAAGGGAAAGAAATACCTACCTTGAGGAGAGCCTGGGTGGCTCAGTTTGTTGAGCATCCAACTCTTGAATTTTGTTCAGGTAGTGATCTCAGGGTAGGAGATTGAGTCCTACATCAAGCTCTGTGTTCATCACAGAGTCTGCTTGCCCCTCTCCTTTCACTCCTCCCCTTGCTTGGGTGCGCTTGCTCTCTCTCTCTCTGTCTCTCTCTATTTCTCTCTCTTTCACAAATAAACAAAATCTAAAAAATAAATAATAAGTGCCTACTTCAAGATACCAAAATATGTAAGAGCTATGTACTGCTACACAACAAATTACTCCAAAATTTAGCATCTTCAAACAAACAAACAAAACAAAAAAACACTTATTTGCTAACACAGTCTCTTAGTGTTAAGACTTCAGGGAGGGCTTATCTGGATAGTTGTGGTTTAAGATTTCTTATAAGGTTGCAACTCAGAAGGTAGCCAGAACTGCAGGCTACAGTCACTGATGACTTGACTGGCCCAAAGATTCTGGCTTCCTTTGGAGCAGCTCTCCAAAAGGGAACAAAATAGTATATCCAAGCAAGAACCCACAGTGTTTTCATAACCTAACCATGGAATTAATAACCCATCATTTCTGCCACAGTCTCTTTGTCAGACATGGATCACTAAGTTTAACAATGTGAAGGGAAGAGAATGAAATTCTATTTGATGGGAGGAATATCAAAGAATTTGTGGACATATCACAAAGAGAGAACCTCGATGTTTGCTGAGCTAACTTTGAAGTAATTGTGTTCTGATTTGTGAAGGTATATAAAAAAAGTACTAACAGTCTGGTGGGGAGGGTTGGAGGCAGAAAAGAGGCAGAACAATATTTCAACTGCAGCATATTTCTATAAGCTAGAGTATCATAATGCAAAGGTCATTTGATAGTGTTCTCGGAAATTATATGCTAAGGAGTGGGGCTAAATTAGCCCTGTAATTAAAACTGATTTGCACTCATTCCAACAAGACTTAAAAGTAAGCTTCAAAATGATACATCTGATTCCAAATAACTTAACAGGCTATTAAGATAAAGTCCAGTGTATTCAAAGTAATAAAAAGAAAAGGCAACAAGGATGAAAAACTCTCATCCTGTGGGGTACAATATAAAATTGCAGGCATGCAAAAGCAGAAAAATATTACCCATAACAAGGAGGAAAATGTCAGTTACTAAAAATAGATCATCCATGACAGAAGTAATAGAATGAACCAACAAAACTCTGAAAACAGCTATGAAGATATGCTGTAACTTTACAAGAAGATAGAGAAAAACAGGAATTGGATGAGGCAGACATAAAAGAAAAAAAGCTCAACTGTAAATTCTAGAGATGAAAGTAAAATATTTCAAATGAAAAACACACCCAGTGGACTGAAAGCAGATAAGGCCCTCAGTAAGAAAGATTAGTGAACCTGAAGACATAAAAATAGGCACTATCCCCAGTGAGGCACAGAGACAAAAGGAACAACAAAAAAAACAAAAAACAAGAAGAAATGTCTTGAACATTGGTGAGCTGTGGAATAATAACAAATGATCCAACATATGAGGAACTGCAGTTACAGAAGGAAAGAAGAAATAGAAGGGGAAGAGATTTGAAGAAATCTCTTTTCAAATTTCTTTTCAAAGAAATTTGAAGAAATCTCTTTTCAAATTTCTTTTCAAAGAAATTTGAAGAAATTAGGCTGAAAATTGCCCAAATTTATTGAAAATTACAAATGTATATATGTAAGCAGCCCAAACATAATGAAAATTATGCCAATACATATCTTAATCAAATTGCTAAAAACAAAAGACAGAGAGAAAAATCTCAAAAGCAACCAAAAGAATGGCACATTATGTAGAGAACCAAGAATAACAATTGTAGCAAATTGCTTAACAAAACCTATACAAAACAAGACAGGGAGGTGGGGGAATGGGACTACTTGAGCAAGTACAAATTTTGAAAACCATTTCTCCTAGTCTGTGGCTTGCCATTTTATTTACTAAACAATATTACCAATTTGCAAAGTCTTAGAACATAGTAAAATAAAAGTTAAGAATAAATTACACCTAAAAAAAAAAAAAAGAGCAAACACATTTAATCTCTGTAAAGTCTACTTCATTCATTTGTCCATTATGGTTTATCCTTTCCTCTTTAAGAAATTTTTGCATAACTCAGTAGCAAGTGTTGTTTTTCCTACACCTTCATCCAGCAGTTTTAAAAGCTTTTCTCTTACATTTACCTAACTGTAAATGTACCCATTTTTACATAATTTTAGTAGATAAGGTGAGAAATAGTACATTTTCACATGTGGACATCTAACACTATTAGTGATTAGAGAAGTAAACATTAGTTAACTATTAAAACCATCAACAGATAAAGCTACACACTGATTAGACTGGAGAAAATGTTAAGTATTCGTAATATCAAACGTTTGTTAAGATGTGGAATGACTGGAACTCTCACACATTACTTATATAAATGCAAGATGATTGCATAGCCATTTCAGGAAAAAAGCGTGACAGCTTCTTATGTTTCTTAAATATATATTTACTATACAAGCCAGCAACTCAGTCCTAGATACTTACTAAGAGAAATGGATGTGTATATCCAAAAGACTACTAGTGATTTCCTACCTGCTTTATTCGTAATT
>PITA01019011.1:0-38671 GCA_004023965.1 Spilogale gracilis | reverse complement strand
GGCCAACACTTTCAGATGTCCAGCTCTTTCTAGGGCATCCCAGATCCAACCTCCAGCCTTCCACAAGTCTTCTACCCCTTCTCCCATCCTGGTGGCGCATCCAGTGCCGACCCCCGGCCCCTGGGACCTGCCTCCAGATTCCCTCCTCTGCAGGCTAGAGCATCTGACCGCAGGCTACTTCTCTACCTTCAGTTTCCACTTCATTTCTGGCATGTGGAAATGTGTCTTTCTTTCTACTAAGCTCAGTTATGTTTCTAACAAGAGTTTGTTTTGGTGACACTTATCCAGTATTTTTCTGCTTTTATAACTGGAAAGGTATCACACATTAACCCTGTTCTCTTGTTTTATGAACTTGAATCTTCCCTCTGGGCTCTGTGGTTCTTGAATTAGGACATGTGGTTTATTCAGCATTCAGCAAGTGCCTCCGATGTAAGAGACACTTCGACTTTGACTGCTGAATAAATAAAACCTGAGATGAATCTCACCTTCTCCATTTAGCAACTGGATCTTAGAAAAGCCATGAAATCCCTAAAGACCTCAGTTTCTCCATTGTCAAACCAAACGAAAATAATCCCTCCCCCGTGTCTCACACAAAGAATGGGTTATGGAAGTCAATGCAATAATATTATGAAAGACCTTTAAAAAGTTGTAAGCGCTAGTTAAATGAAAGACACTAAGGAAAGAATAATACTCTATTAGGCAATCTTTCATTCACTTCTTTCTCACCAGGACAGTGAGAGCCAGAGGGGACTGAGTTCCTCTGACCTCTGCCAGTTGGTGTCAAACTCCTAAAGTGACATCAACAGAGCAGGACAGTAAGTTTGCTGATGCTCCCTCAAACACAGACCCTACTTCTGTGGTCTGGTATGTGAATATTTCATGAAAACCTTGAAGTTCTCCCTTTAAACTTAGCTCTGCTATTGTGCTGTCCTTGTCCAGCACTGGGAGAAATGAGAATTCTAAGGGCAATGGCCTCCCTGTTAGAATGGAACTGAGCAGCATCTATCTCCCTGACTCATGTTTTTTGTTTCCATTTATCTACTGGTCTAGTTGGCAAATACTTACTGAATGCCAGCCATGGGATGGTGACTATGACAGGTGCATTTCCCCATCCCTTTGAGCTTACAGGTACTTACCACGGGGGAGGAAATACAAGTCTAATCATTTGAAGCATCTGTTCTAAGTTTATTTGCCCCTAACTTCATGTGTTCTAGATCTAATCCAGTGCTTTTCACCATGGGGAACCATACTCCCTTTGAAAGCCTGCCCATCTTTTCTCCTCCCCCCCCCACTCCATTCCTATGCATTCCCTTGTCATCTACTATAGTGTTCTACAATATTCGTGAAACTGTTCAAAATCTGCACTAGATCTTAAACAGGCTCCTTGATTTCCAGACCCAGTGCCTTTGCAATGCTGTTTCTGCTGCCCCAAACTCAGCTTCTCTCTTGAAGCCTTGTCTGACCACAAGGCTGAGCTCATGGACCTCGTTGGTGCTCTCCATTCAGGTGAGCTGGTATTCTAATTCAACAGACAAGGTTGCCTATGCCCCCTCTTTGAGCTCTTACCAGGCTCTGGAAGACACTGCCTTCATTTAGGGGATAGTCTTCTCCCCAGCTAGTAGGCTTTTATGAAGTGCATCTGTGTCTTTCTTACTTACCTTGGCACTCCCAAGGTACCAAGCCTGGTATCTCACCTAAGATTGGCATCTAATAAATGTGTGTGGCTATGAAAAAGGGCTAAGTTTTCAATGCAAAGAGATAATACGCTCTTAATCTACAATAATACCCAGGCAACAAAGTGAAATCAAATTGAAAGTTTGGATTACTCACTTCTACAAACTGGTAAGCAGTGATTTGTTTGTTTAAAGGACATTTCTGAATCATGAGAAAGCCTTAGAAAATTCTTAACCCATTACTTTGAATCCAGGGTCATACAAAAATGTCTCCATTTGTTCTGTATTTTGTCCCTGGGGTATCATTTACCCATTAAGCAGATGCACACATCAAAGCACAGAAAAGGAAATGTCATGGAGGACAGACTCATTTCTGTGTCTCAGTCAGAGCCAGAAATAAAACGGAGGCTTTTGTGTCTCACCCTTTAGCCAATGGCATGCCCTGCTTTGCCAGCAGTATCATTAGCTATGAAACACGGAGGGCATAGTTCTTGGCTGACCGTGAACAAGAAAGCCTTGCAGGTTAGTGTGAGAGAAGGAACAACTTGGAAATGATGACAGATATACACTCATTCATTTATGAATCGGTTCTCAAATATTTGGTACGCATCACGCTACACCTGGGCAGGGTGTGACTGGATAGGAAGTGTTCCTAGGAAAGACCTCAGAAGACCCCAATACAGGGGTTCCTAGGAAAAACCTCAGAAGACCCTAATACAGGCAGTTCTTGGGGCGCCTTTCATGAAATTGAATTAGATGTGCACAGTTCAATGAGTTCCATGAGGAGTGAGCCAGAATCCATTCACTATTTTGCAACTGGCTTTTTTTAACTATAAAAAATATCTTGCCTATTCTTCCACATCAGAACACATTGAGGCACTTATTATTCTCATTCTTTTTACAGCTGCAGAGTATCTCATAATATTTTTTAGCCTTGTTCCATGTTGATGAATATTTAGGTTGTTTCCAAACATTTGCTGGTTATAAAAAATGTTAAAAGACCACAATGATATCCTTATAGATACATTATTTCACATATGTGCCAAATATACCCTTGGGAAGAGTTTTTAGAAAGGGATTTGTAAATCAAATGACATGTGTATCGTATGTTTTGATAGATATTGCCAAATTATCCTCCATAAAGACTGTAGCTGATATTCTAGTTTTAAAACATTATGTATTTACTACCTACTATGAACAATGGTAGACTCCTATTTTCTTTCCCTTTCTATTCTTTTTGCTAAGCATTTCTTTTAATTGCCTTATTGCCCTGGATAGGACCTCCTTAGCAATGTTAAATAGAACTGGTAAGAGCCGCCCTCTTTTCCCCAGTAAGAATGTTAGCCCCTTTTCTTACTGAGTTAGTTCCCTTGTATTCTACCTTGCGGAGAGTTCATGCTCCACATTCTAAGTAAGTGTTGGATTTGTCACATCTTCTTGCCTCTCTTAAGATAACTATATGTATTTTCTCTTATTCTGTTAATGTGCTGAATTACAAGGGTGAGTTATTAAATATTAAAGCAATATTAAACCAATACTGAGAGAAGCAAAACATGATCATAATGATTATTTTTTTTTAATGTCATGTGATTGAGTCCTTAAGGGTCACTCCTTAAGCATCTGCCTTTGGCTCAGGTCATGATCCTGGATTCCTGGGGTTCAGCCCTCCATCGGGCTCCCTGCTGGGCAGGATGCCTGCTTCTCACTCTCTCCTACTCCCCCTGCTTGTTTTTCCCTCTCCCTCTCTGTCAAATAAATAAATAAAATCTTCAATAAAAAAATGAATAAATATCATGTGATTCATTTTGTTCAGTTTTGCTAAAAAATGTGTGTTTCTATCCTTTAGGGATATTATGGTTTCCTTTTCTTGTAATATCTTTGTTTAGTTTTGGTGTCAAGGTCATATTGGCCTTTGTTTGGGAAGAGTTCCCACATCCATTTCCTAAAAGAATTTATGTAAGCTTGCTATTTTTTCTTAAATGCTTGATAGAATTTATCAGTGAATCTATCTAGATCTGGAGATCTCTTTGTGGATTTTTTTTTCTGTTAATGAATTCAATTCTTTTAATAGATCTAGCGGTTTTCAGATTTCTCATTTTATTTATCAGTTTTACTACGTTGCATTTTTTACAGAATTTGTCCATTGCATCCAAATTGCCAAATTTAATGATATAATATTACTCATTAGGTTCTTTTATTATTCTTTTGATGGTTTTTAGGCTCTAGAGTAATAATTTCTTTATTGTTCCTGATACTGGTGATTTGTATTTTCTCTTTTTTTTCTTGATCTGTCTTGCCAGAGGTTTATCAGTTTTACTGATTTTATCAAAAGACTAACTTTGGACTTCATTAATTTTCTCTTTTATAGGCCTATTGTTTATTTCATTGATTTCTGCTCTTTATTATTTCTTTCCTTCTAACACCTGGGTACTTTGTACTTCCTTTTCTAACCTGTGAAGCTAGAAGCTTAGGTAACTGCATTACATCTATCTTCTTTCCAAAATAAATACTTAAAACTCTAAATATGCCTTTTCTGTGTCCATGAAATTTTGATATGTGGTATTTTCACTGTTACAGAAGTTAAAACGGGTTTTAATTTCCCTTGTGTTTTCCTCCTTAACCCATGAGCTGCTTAGAAGTGTTCTGTTTGGTTGTCTACTATTTGAGGATTTTCCAATTTTCTTCTAATTTGTTTTGTGATCAGCTATTTATAATTTCAATTCTTGTAAATTTATTGATAGCTGTGGCCCAAAATATGGCTTCTTTTGGTGAATGCTCCATGTGCATTTTAAGTGAATATGTATTCTTAAATGTTACATGCAGTATTCTGTGAAAGCCCATTAAGTGAAGTATATTGGTTGTGTTTTTCAAACTGCTGAAAATATCCTAGTGATATTTTCTCTCCTTGTTTTGAGTGCAGTTCACTGAGAGCACGATGTTGAAAAAATGCCCTACTATTAGTGTGAATTTATCTGTTACTAACCTAGTTCTTTCCCTTTTGCTTCAGGCACTTTGAAAATCTTAGGTACATAAACAATAATGATTGTAATGTCTTCCTGAAAGTTGAATGAAATTGATAATTTTATTATTATAAAATATCCCTCAGGGGAAGTGCTTCTAGGATTCTTAGAGTAAGAATCTCCTAAAACATGCTCCTCTATAAAAGCAACCACAATACTGGCAAAGGTAGTCACAATTAAATTTTTCAGAACTCTAGAAATTAACCAAAGTCTTGAAACTATCCAATAACATTTATTCAAGAAAAATGACTGGATCCCAGTAAGAACAGCAGATTTGGGGGCATTTTGACTTGCCATGTTCCCATCCTTCTCTGCTCAGCTCCACGGTGGCCTTGAAAACCAACAAACTCAGAACCACTGTAGATGGGAAAAATAGCAGCCTAACAGACATGAAGGGGGCAGAATGGGTCCAGATCTCCCGAGAAAGCTTCATCGAGAAAGAATTGTCACTATTTTACCTGTCTGGCAGCTCCCTAAATAAAACCCTAATAGCAGGGCTTATCTTTATTTGAGCTGACTCGGAGCTTGCTCAATGAAGATAATTCTAACCCAGAGCATTGGCTCAAAAATCAGCTGCAATTATTTAATATCCAAGCTGACTGAGGCAGTGCTAATAACGGGGCAAACATGGGGCTGACAAAAACAAATTTTAAAAGAAAGTCTAGGGAATGAGATCAGAAAAGCTCAGACATTTTCCTGGGAATATAGAAGATTCTAGGTTCTAGTTTTTATGTCGGATAGTGATTCATGGATGCTTATTACATTATCAGAAATATATTACTAGCAAAATACATAAATATATGAATAAAACCAGGCCATGAATGTATCATGAACCAAAAATGGTGTTGTGTGCTTGAAGTGAGGGAAAGAGAGACACAGACACTGAAGAACATCAACCGAGTGGGAAACAAGAGCTACAGATTGTGATGTGAAAGGAAGAGGCGCCATTTTAATTTTGTTCCTCTCTGGTAGGGCCAACTCCAGCCCACCGTGATATGTTACAAAGATTACAAAGCCCTGTCTGAGCCCAAGCTGGAGTGGACTCAGTATAGGGAATCCCTCTTCTCACGTGTCCATACCTCACTCCTCATCCTGTTCGCTGGATTTCTGAGTCGAGTTTAATGCCAGTCTATACCTCCTTCCTTCCACTTCAGCTCTCTGCATTTGTGTTTCTGTTGTAAAAGGTTTGCTGATCTTCTGACCACACTTTTTCCCCAGTATTTCTACTCAATCATTCATACTTCCCCTGAGTTACAGCCCACCCAGAATTGGAACTTACCTCAGGGACACTCAGGTCCCCCTACCCTGCTATCTGACCCACTCCCCACCCAGTCCCTAGACAAAGAACACAAAAATAGGTTTCAGTCAGAGTCTTAAGGATGAAATGAAGGTGCCAAATGCCATTTGAGATTGACATTTTACTAATATTCCTGGGCATCGTGTGAGACACAACTGAAAAATAACATTGTTTTCAAAGACCCCCACACTGTTTGACTGAGACAGGTGACAACTCTATACAACAGAGGAACCATGGCATTAGCTGAGAGGGGCCTTGGCACATCCCAACAGGTGTTGCCTTGTGGAAGGAGAGAGGAAGTTTAGACCAGAGCTTGTGTACCCAAATTATGGAGCCAGCCCACCCAAGTTTGAATCCTCATTCTACCATTTCTTAGCTGTGTGACCATACCAGCAAGTTTTTTGCCCCAGTGTTCCTCAGCGCCCTTATCTGGCAGATGTTGATATTAAGAATCCATAGGGTTGTTGTGAGAGTTACAAAGGTCATACGTTAGCCTACACGGCACCCTCAAAATAGTGCGTGGTACAAAGTAAGTGCTCCATATGCATTTGCTATTCTAATTGTTCCTCCTTCTATATTCCCCCATCTATGTGTCAGGAAGAAAAGGCTGGTTGGTTCTGGGGATCTTGCTGCTCTCTCAAAGCCCATCTCCTGTTTTCTGAAATGTGAGTATGCATATGTCCACTGCAGAGTCTGGCAAGAAAAGTGGTTTGGAGAGAAGCTTTGCCCTGCCTTTATGCTCTCTATGCTGTCCCTTCTGAATGCTTTGTAGACAGAACTCACAGCAGACTCCCTAAGAGGGGTTCTGTCCAGTCTCCTCACAGCCCCTCCATGAGCCTATATATGGAGGTGGCAGATGCTGAGTTCTCAGAGTGATGCCTGAGCTCTCTCATATCATGCCTAGTAGCTGGTTTGGGACCAGTTATGGGGAAATTAGATCCCAGAAGTGAAACCAGCCAGATTCCCCTCTCCTGTCACCACACACTTCAGATGATCAGAAAACGATCAACAACTTAAAATATCCCTAAAGGTCTGATAAGCCTATACAATAAGCCATGAAGAAATAAAACTGAGCTCTATCCAAAGATATCTGACTTGAAAAAAATAGCCCAAAGTGTTTTTCAAAACATCTGGTTTTTGACTGAGAACAGGATTTTGTGAACCAGTTCTCCTCTGCAAAAGCCCTGAGGTCTGGTCTATGTGATTCTGATTCCTTTTTCCTGGTCTCCACCAAAGGTTACATAAGGACCATGGGACTGTTCTGTGCTCACAAGCCTTTGGCTCTATCTTGCCCCCATGCCCTGGCGATTCTCCCTAGAGGGCTGTATAGCATGGCCCAGCCCCACTCACCCACCACAAGTGGATGTTTGCCTAAAGTCAGCTTTGGTCCCAGCCAGCACGGTTTCACAATTCATGGTGTCATGGCCTCCCACAAGTACTCCCCATGTGTTCTCTCCAAGTGTCCCCTGATACTCTCTGGGTGCTTGGCAAATATGAAACCACAAACAGAACTGGAGTTCATAGACATGGTCAGCTCAAAGGGGATTTCCTCAATGTGCATTCTTTTCTGAGAACCTCATCGATTGTTCTCTGGAGGCTGATTGTGGAAAAAACTCTGAACTCACCCCATTTTGGTAGATCAAGGGTCCCTTTTAGGGGAAATTATCAATAAAAGAGGTACAGTGAGGCAGGTCAGATGTCCTACCATTGGAAGTCCTCTGAGACAGTTCTGGAGTTGCAAAAAAATAACTTTTTTTTAGAGGAAGAAGTGACAGCAGGGTCACTGGCTTCCAGTGACAGGGTCTATAGGGTGATACAACTAATAGCTCTGTGCTGAGGGCCTCAGAGACCTGCAATCAGGATACTCATATTTAATCACAACTACAATTAAAGTAATGCATGCACATGATTAAATATCAAATCCCCATGCCCTCCTATAAAATGGCTTAAAATGAAAGAAAAAATATATTTACTATCCCCATTCCACTCCCCAAAGACAACCTTGAGTTCTGGTGGTTGCCATCATTTATAAACTGAGTTTGAAGCTGTTCCTTCCTCTTCTATTTTCTGGAAGAAATTGTTTAGAATTGATGTTATTTCTTCTTTAAATATTATTTTAGAATTTGCCAGTGAAACCACCTGGACCAGACATCTCTTTTTCAAAAGGGTTTTAACTGTAAAGTCAATTTATTTTACAGTGGTTATCTATTTAATTTTGAGTGTGTTTTGCTAATTTATGGTTTTTAGAAATATATCTATTTCTTTTAAGTTTTCATATTTATGAGCATAAAGTTGTGCATAATACTCCCGTTATTCCTTTAATGTCTGCAGGATCTACAGTAAAACCTCTTCTTTCAATCCCCATATTGGTAACATCAATCTCCTCTCCTTTTTGTCAGTTTTTCTAGAGGTTTGTCTTTTTAAAAAACTAGTTTTCGGTTATATTGATTATTCTCTCTGCTTTTCTGCTTTAAATTTCATTGATTTCTGGTTTTACCTTTATTATTTTCCTCCTTCTGCTTGCTTTGACTTTCTTTTATTCTTCTCTTTATCGAGACTTAAGATGAAAGCTTAGATAAAAGATGAAAGCTGGGACGCCTGGGTGGCTCAGTTGGTTGAGCAACTGCCTTCGGCTCAGGTCATGATACTGGAGACCCGGGATCGAGTCCCACATCGGGCTCTGGGAGGCCTGCTTCTCCCTCTCTCACTCCCCCTACTTGTGTTCCCTCTCTCGCTGTGTTTCTCTCTGTCAAATAAATAAAATCTTAAAAAAAAAAAAAAAGATGAAAGCTCATTTATTCAAAACTTTCCTTCTTTTCTAATATAAACACTTAATTCTATAAATTTGCCTCACAACATCCCTTTACCTTCATTCTACAAATTTTGTATGTTGTATTTTCATTTCTGCTCAGTTCAAGTCATCTACTTTTTCCTGAAATGTTTATTCTGCTGGTTCAGGTGAGAAATTCTATAAACGTCAATTAGATCCACTTGGTTGATGGTGTTGATCAGTTCTTCTATATCCTTGATGATTTTCTCTCTGTTAGTACTATCCGTATTGACAGAGTGTTGAAATCTCCAACTAAGATAGTGGCTTTGTTTATTAATCCTTTCAGTTCTGCCACCTTTTACATTATGTACTTTGAAGCTCTGATTTTAGTTTTCACTCATGTATGGTTGTTAAGTCTTCATGAAGAGTTGACTCCTTTATCATTACATATTTTCCTTCTTTGTCCTTGGTAATATTCTTTGCTCTGAAGTCTACTTTGATATTAATATAGCCATTTCAGTGTTAGCTTGGTGTTTACATGGAATATGTTTCTCCATCCTTCTACTTTTAAACTACCTCTGTCATTATCATTTAGACAACATATAGCCATGTCATGTGTTTGCTTATTCATTCTGACAGTCTCTATTTCTTAACTGGTGCAACTAGACAATTTACATTTGATGTAATTATTTATATGTCTAGATTTAAGTTTACCATTTTGTATTCGATTTCTGTTTATTACCTCAGTTTTTCATTTCTTTTTTTCCTTTTTCCTTGCCTTCTTTTGGGGTATTCAGACACTTTTTAATATCCTATTTTCCTTTATCTGTTGTATTTTCACTATATCTCTCTGTATACTTTGTTTCCTTATATTTCATTTGTCTGTTGGTTTAGTGATTGCTCTGCAGATTATGATAAATATATCTAACTTTAGGGTGCCTGGGTGGCTCAGTCATTAAGTCTCTGCCTTCAGCTCAGGTCATGCTCCCAGGGTCCTGGGATCAAGCCATGGATCGGGATTCTTGCTCAGTGGGAAGCCTGCTTCTCCCTCTATCACTCCCCCTGCTTGTGTTCCCTCTCTCTGTGTGTCTCTCTGTCAAAAAAAATAAATAAAATCTTTGAGGAAAAAAATATTTAACTTTAAAAATTTTAGAATCAATGGTCTACAACTTTAAGTGGGATGCATAGACCTTACCATCATACAGGTCTTTCCTCCCTCTCCTACTATGTAGTAGTTACCTGAAGTATTACATCTGTGTGTGTTGAAAACCTCACCAGAAAATGTCATACATTTCCTTTTAGCCATCCAACATATTTTAAAGAACTGAATAAGATAAAAGTGGTCTATTGTATTTATCCAAATATTTATTATTTCTATTGCCCTTCTTCGTTCCTGATGTTTCAGGTTTCCCTCCACATAATTTGCCTTCTGTCAAAAGAAATTACTGTAACAATTCTTTTGGAACAGGTCTGCTGGCTTTCACCTCTCAAGTTCTTTTATTGGGTAAACCTATTTTATTTACAGGATCATGAATACAGGTTGCTGGAATGGACAAATTAACGCATCATGCCTTTCTGTGAAGTCAGAGGAAATTTAACAAGTTACCCTAAACAATGAGAGGTATGCTGCTACTGTGAAGTTTTCAACTTTGGTTCACACAGATAAATCAATTATTCTTATTGTTATGGATTTTTTTCCTAGACAGCCAAGACTTAAAGGATCTCTAGACTTCACTCATCCTGCCTTGATCAAGAAAATACACACTCAACTTGTCATGCCTAGTGACTTCTGGCAACGAGCTTCTCTGGTCATGACATGGGCACTGCCTATTGTCTGGATCTCCCTCTTTCCTTCATCATTCCCTACCCCCAATCCACATATCCCAGGCAGGGGCAATTTTATAGAGGAGATGGCAAAGAGGATTTGCAGCATCCAGCTGCAACATGATAAAAACAAAACAAAACAAAACAAAAAAACAACTGAAATGCTATCAGACATTTCTATTTGCTCTTTTTGGATCTGCTTTCAACTCCAGAGCAATTAATCATCCCTTCCCATGGGAGTCAGTCCTTCTTGATCCTTTTTCTCTCCTCTCAGCTTTGTCTCTGTAAGAACATCAAACTCTTTTCCCATTTATTAGACAGTTTTTCTCTTCCTAATGGAAACTAGGCACCAATCCAAAACCCAGGTCCTTAAAGCTTGTTTCTATCGCCTCAATAGACTTATAAAGCCAATTTCCAAAATAATTCAAGTCCCTTCTGAGTAAAGAATTCTTGTAATAACCACTAAGAAGAGAAAACATTTCTTCACTTTATGACATGCAAATCTCAGAAGAGACATTTGTGTTCAGGTTGTAGGGAAATTTCACTCTAACCCTCAATGTTTTGTCCAAATGAAAGTCCAGTACAACAAATTCCACAATGAGTGTAAGTTTGTTGTAAGTACTGTTTCCTCTAATATATTTGTGGGGTTCCCTGTGGTCATTTCTCCCTCTACTCACCAACAAGAACACATTGCACTGTATGTATTGTGCAACATCCAAACCCATTTTCTCTTTCCCAGCTCTTCCAGTAGAATATCCTTGGAACCAACCAACCTTACATCTCTAACTAAGCCAAACTGCAGGCTCATACAACTTTAGCCAACTTCTGTACTCAAAATCTTGAAGGGTTGTACCTTAAGTCACTCACTCAGTTGAGGGGAGCAGGGCACTTATATCTTGGGTGAATTTGGCAAGTAGCCCTGGAAAAACCCAGAAGACACAGCAAAGAACTAGAGTGGTAAGAGGAAACTCTGCATATGTGCTGTCCAGGTCCAAGCCTTGTCTTTAGGTACTCCATTCTGTTCAAATGGCTTCCCTATTGTATTTTCAAGTGTGACTCTGCCTTCCTACTCCCAACACCAACTCCTTGGCTCCAGTTAATAAAACTGGGCATGAGTCTTCAGCTCCTTCTGATTTCTTTTTCTATTACCCCTCTGATGCCCCAGCCCCTCTGAGGATGAATGTCCTCTTCTACTTTTATTAGAGTAACAGAACGGGATGAGGCACAGACCAGGAGCTCTGTCTGCCTCCAGATGTTATCAAATGGTGTGAGGACTACAACAGAAACAGTTCTTGATGGAGAACAAGAGTGTTCAAGGCCATGGTCAAGGAGTTCCTGGTTCCTGACATGAGACTACCACTGTCATTCACTTATTTCATTTATTTGTATGTTATAATCACCTAGTAATTACTATTATTATTTTAAGCAATTAAAATTTATACCAACTAACAATAAGAAAAGTAAAGATTCTATTTGACCTTCATTTTTTTCTTCTCCAACACTTCCATTACATAGATCAGTTTCTCACTTTAACATTTTCCTTTTACCTGAAGAACTTCTAAAACATTTCTTAGAGGACAGGTCTGACAGTGGTGAATGTCTTCAAATTTTTTTTCCCTAGGAGTTTTTATTTCTCCTTAACTTTTGGAGAATAATTTTCCATTTATTACAGAGGGTGGGAGCCAAACTTTTCACTGGAGCAAGTGTTGACAGATAAGCAATGAGAAGAGACTAAAATGTGCCATACAGAAATACATTAGAGTTGGAAAATAGCATAAATTCATGTTTAGATTAATATAGATAAAAGTGGTTACATCTATACATACATATATGCAGGTATAAGCATACACACATACAAGTTAATATACACACAGATTTTCCTTCTTTTATCCCCTGAGAGGACCCAGAAGCAAAGACACACCAATAGCAAAGAACATACCTAGCACCCAAATTTTCAACAACATTGTGCTCCTTGGGAAAAATGTTAATTCTAGAACTGGGGCAGAAAATCCACAAGATGAGCTTAGAGCATCTTATAGAGCCAAATAGTAAGGAAATGATCAAACAACAGCAAAATATATTGATGGGACACTTTGAAAGGACACAGGAGACAACTGAAAAAGCTCCCAATGGCCAAAATTGGAAAAATTTGATCTGCAAAATAGATAACATAGTACAGTTGATCCTTGGACAACATGGGTTTGACCTGCACAGGTCCACTTATCTATGGATTTTATTTCAATAGATACAGAACAGTACTGTAAATATATTTTGGTTTCCTTATGATTTTCTTAATAAGATTTTCTTTTCTCTATCTTAACTTTATCATAGAGTATATAATATGTGTAATACACAAACTGTGTTAATCAAATGTTTATATTAATGATAAGGCTTCTGGTCAATAATAAACCATTAATAATAAAGCTTGGGGAAGGTCAAAAGTTATATATGAATTTTTAAGTGCACAAGGGGTCAGCACCCCAAACCCCTGCTTTGTCCAAGAGTCAACTGTATTAGATTATAGCCCCAAATATAAAGTAAATATTCATGAGTCCATACTAATATAAATAAATGACTGAGTAAATAAATAATTAGGGAGAAGAGACATATCTCCCATGCAGAATTCCAATAAATTATGTAGATACTCAACCTTCAAAGAGGTGGGCATAACTCTCCATAACTCTCCATGTGTGAGTTGCACATAATGACTTCCTTCTCAAGAGTAAAGTATGAAAATGGGGGGAGAGTAACTTCACAATGGAGAAGGCTGACAAATATTTTCTCAGTCAAGTGATCAAGGTTGATATCAACAGTGATGGCATATTGATAACATGTACCCTTGATATGATGTAATAAAATTGGCTCTTGACCTCTATGATCTCTTTCCCAAGAACACAAAACCTCAGACTAATCATGAGAAAAAATATCACACAAATCCCAGTAGAGGGGCATTCTAAAATTCTAAAATATACCTGACCAGTCAGTACTTGTCAAGACTGTCAAGATCATCCAAAACAAGGGAAGTTTAAAAAACTATCATAGCCAAGAGAAGCCTAAGAAGACATGATGACTAAATGTAATATAGTATTCTGGTTGGGATCCTAGAACAGACAAAAGATGTTAGGTAAAAATGGAAGGAATGTACATAAAGTACAGAATTTAGATAAATCTAATATATCAATATTAGGTCATTAATTTTGGAAAATGTACCATCTAATGTAAGATGTTAATAATAGGAGAAACTGGGTGTGGAATATATGGAACCTTCTATAATATCTTCATGATATTTTTATAAATCTAAAACTATCCTAGCTTTTGACTTAGAGGAGGCAAAAGTACAACTGCTTTCACTGGTCTCAAATCCAGGTTCATTCAACATGAGCTGCCTCCATCACGAGCATAGGTTGGATCCCAATAAGATCAAAGTCCCATACTGAAAGTACCAGTGGGGAAGTCAGTGCCATGTCTACCCTGGCCCCACAGATCAGCCCCCTGGGTCTGTCTCCAAAACAGTTTGGTGATAACATCGTCAAGGGAACCAGTGATCGGAAGGGGCTGAGGATTATGGTGAAACTAATCATTCACAACAGATAGGCCCAAATGAAGTGGTTCTGCCTTTGCCCTGGCTAGGAAAGTCCTTAAGGAGTCCCCAAAAGACAGAAAGAAGTGGAAAAACATGAAGCACAGTGGAAACACCACTTTTGATAAGATTGCTGGCATTGCCCAACAGATGTGGCACTGATCTTTAGCCAGAGAATTCTCTGGAACCATTCAAGAGATCCCGGGGACTGCTCAATCTTTGGGCTGCAGTGTTGATGGCCACCACCTCCTGACAGCAATGAGAGTACAGTGGAATGCCCAGTGAGGTAAGAACTACAAAGGAAAATATTTCAATACAGGATCATTTGACAACCAATGCATTTTTTAAAATGTTTTAAGCTATATTTAAAAAATTTAATTTATTTTAAAACAAGTGAGCACAAACTTCTATCTGAATATGGCAATCCAACTGAGGAAACATTTTCAATCAATACTCTTCAGTTTTTACCAACTATAGTGGCAATATTAACATACAAAATGTTGCATGTATTACATGTTATAATCTTGATTATATATATATATATATTGACTATATATATATATATATAATTGAAATGCTCAAAGGACTGTTCCTAGGCTCATCCCCTGTCTCTTCCTGGTCCTGGCCACCCCAGGCAGCAAGTCTGCCCCTGCGTACACCCCTGGACTCTACGGTATGGGGCTCAGACAAAGCAGGACAGGTAGGTACACACATTTTAGTTGCAGCTCGAATTCATCCCTATGCTCTCATTGGCCCTTTGATCCTGTCATGAGACTGCCGTTCTTCCTAAGTCACATCTCTCTCTTTTTTTTTTTTAATTTAATTTTATTTTTTCAGTGTTCTGAGATTCATTGTTTATGCCCTACACCCAATGCTCCATGCAAGCCCTGAGTACGTATCTCCCACCATCAGGCTCTCCTATCCCCCCACCTCCTTCCCTCCAAGACCCTCAGTTTGTTTCTGAGTCCAAAGTCTCTTATGTCTTGTTTCCCTCCCCAATTTACCCTACTTCCCATTTCCTTTCCTTCTCCTGCTATCCTCTATATTACCCCTTATGCACCACATGTAAGTGAAACCATGTGATACTTGACTTTCTCTACTTGGCTTATTTCACTCAGCATAATCTCTTCCAATCCAGTCCATGTTGCTACAAAAGTTGGGTATTCATCCTTTCTGATGGAGGCGTAGTACTCCATTGTATATATGTACCACATCTTCTTTATCCATTCATCTGTTGAAGGGCACCTTGGCTCTTTCCACAGTTTGGCAATTGTGGCCATTGCTGCTATGAACATTGGGGTACATATGCTAAGCCACATCTCTTAAATCCCATCTCCCATGCAACTGGTACTAATCATTGAAACAAATAATTGGTCCCTAGCCTATGTCAGAGTCCTGGGTTATAATGCAGGAAGATGATGGCAGCAGTGACCAGTGACCGTAAGGATGGACCAGCAGTGAGTATGGTAGGGAGGATGCCCTCTCACCCTTCCCTTCTCATTCCATCCTCCACTCTGCACCTCCAAATCCCACTTCCTCTCTCCTGCCTTTGGTTAACGTTATTCTTGCCACATCACAAACAGCGACTTTGGGGAAAAAAATAAATCAGTAAGGGTCACTGTCTCTGGCTTGAGTCCTCTGTTCATCTCCATATGCCCAGGGCTGCTGGGACCCCCATGGAGTTCTGTGTCTGCAGCCTGGGTGTCCTGAGCAGTGCCGGTTTCATCTGCTAAGGTGGAGACCAGGACCTAGAGCCTTCTGGAACTAATGCACCATGGACATGAGCACAGGATGTCCCCGATGCGCCATGGCCTCCACTCTGATGCATCTGAGTCTCACTACTAGGAACTTAACTGTCCAGAAGCCAATGGCAGAGTGCTTGACACACAGTCCCTCAGAGCGCCCAGTGGAGGAGGCATCTGTTAAGCACTATTGGAAGGAATCCACAAGCAATGCACAGCTCTTATGCAGCCAGCCCTGGCCTCTCTGAAGAGAGGCAGCTTTTTGCATCTGTTTTCTCCTGCCCATCACTGCCTGATGCCATAAAGACACCCCACAGAGAGCAGTGCCCAGTAGAAAGCACTCGTCCCTCCTTCCCCAGCCTGTTCTTCCTTGCAGCACGAGAACAGTGTTAGAGCCATCCTCAGCCTCAGGCTCCTCAGAGAGAAGAAGGACAGAGTCTCCTCTGGCCCTTTCTTCTCTCCTTCCTCCTCCTGATCCTTCCTTTCCACAAACATATCCTTGCCTGGGCCTTGCCGCCTACACTGTCCATGCAGCTCTGTGTTCTCGTGCATATTTCTGTCTTACCTCTACTGGAAACCCTCATTATGACTGCCTGCCTCCCTCCCACTCCAGGCTCCTTCCCCATTATTCCTCCAGCACCATTGATGTTCCAGGTCCATCCTGAAAACACTTTTTTAAAATTTAATTTCCCCTAGCTCCACCTGTTGAAAATGGATATCTTCCTTCTGAAGCCCCAAACACCTACTTCTCTCTCCATCTAAGAGCAGCTTTTGCTTTCTACCTAATTGTGCACTAGATGGCACATACATGTTATCCAAGCTGACCCTGGGGCAGGACCATCTACATACCCTTTATGGTCCTGAGACCAGTCACTTTCCATGGTGGGCACTCAGGAAGGAATAGAATCCCAGAACTAGAAACAACCTCAGAGCTCACAAAGGCAGCCCCAATTATATACATCCCATTGCCAAGATGAAGAAGACCCTCAGAGAAAGGAAATAGGTTGCTCAAGGTCATACCCTAACTTGTGGCAATGTTAGCATCAGACGACAGCTGAGTTATGAACAAAAATATGTCAGACTTGGAGTTGTAGAACATTTGTAGAATTCCAAATGTCAGTTTGGAACTCCAACTCTGATCTCTCACCGTTGATATAAAAACAATTTTTAAAAAAGGTTAATATGGATAAGTTTTCATGAAGTGCAGGTGCTCTGCTAGGAGCTCTGGGTGAGCTGTCTCATGTGACCCTCACAACAATCCTATTACTTAGAGCTAGCTTTGTCCCCACTTTCTAGATGACCCCAAGTCTTAGGGAGACTAAGCAACTTTCCCCAGTCACATACCTGGTTAAATTTTTGAGAAAGGTTTGAGCTGAGGTAGTCTTACGTGAGAAGTCACACTCTGAACCAAAACATTAAGTCACTCAAACTCATGTAACCACCTCTAAAATAGGCATAATAGTAGTTTATTGTCATGACATAGAACATTCATGAAAGAGCTCCAGAGTATGCATCACCCTCTAGAGTTCAGTGAAGACTCTATGCATCTCAGCTCCTGCTTTCCAGCCTGGTGTCCACAACCCTTCACCCCTCCATGCCTTGCTTTCCACATCTATAAAGTGAGGAGCTTGACCAGACCATATTTAGTCGAAGCATCCTTGTGGTGAGTCTTCTGGATGGAATCTGAGAACATCTGGTTGATTTTGCTTTGTGCTGGGTCACGTGCTCATTGACATGTGGTGTCATCAGCATGATGTACCATGTTCATTGACATGCCAGGCTTGCCTCCAACTCTACACATAAAAATAATACTTCATGTGAATTGTTCTTTCAGTGTTTATTGTCACTTAGTTTAGGGAACATACTTGGAAAGGAATTTTTCTTTGCTTTTTGATTAAAGATACTACTTTGCACAATATTATCCATATGTTACCAACATTAAAACCTAGAAATATGGGGCGTCTGGGTGGCTCAGTTGGTTAAGCAACTGCCTTCGGCTCAGGTCATGATCCTGGAGACCTGGGATCGAGCCCCACATCAGGCTCCCTGCTCGGCAGGAAGCCTGCTTCTCCCTCTCTCACTCCCCCTGCTTGTGTTCCCTCTCTGGCTGTGTTTCTCTCTGTCAAATAAATAAATAAAATCTTTTAAAAAAAACTAGAAATATGCCTTTGAGGTCACTTCATGGAATACAAATAAACATGCTTAATTATTTTTAATAATGGCATAATATGTAATACGAATTTATCTAAAATTTATTTTGTTTCTGCTATTTTTCATTAAACATAGTTGGAAATATTTTTCTTGATTTGACATACTTTTATAATCTTAGAGCTTACATAAAATTTCATTGCACTAAAGTGCATAATTTATTAAGCTCTAGTGTTGGGTATTTAGGTTATTTCCAATTTTCCTTGGATTTAAGTGCTCGTTTGTGAAACAGTAGATTTCTGGGTTTGATTGAGGCATTGAGCACCATCTAAAATTGGCAACAAAATAAAGTCAAAGTTTTCAGTTCTAAATGAAAGGACATATTAATATTACCCAACAGTGAAGTTCCCATATATGACTCTATATTAGACCCAAAAGCTCAGGCTTCTAGGGCAAAGAACTGGTACATAATGATTTTTAAATTTATTTCTTCCTCATCCATTCATTCAATTTATCTAAGTATTTATTTTTAGGCATACTGTATTCTAAGCACTCTGCTAGATTCTGATGATATGGGTAACGTGCCTTCCCTGACCTTGTGGGACTTACAATCTAGTAAAGAAACAGACAGTACAGCACTAAAACAAACATGCATGAGAGATCACATATGGAAAAGGAATCTAGATATATTCAGGTCACTTGCTATGTACATACCAGGGCAAGTTATGTAACCTCTCTGTACTTCACTGTCTTCAACTGCAAAATAGACAAAATAACAATTAACATGTATAAATGCTTAAAAGGGTCCTTGAAATATACTAAACACTCAATATGTTTTAGTTATTATTGCTTTTTGTATTAATTACTCACTGCTACATAACAAATCACCTCCAAATTTAACAGCTTCAAACAAGCATTTATCATTTCACATAGCTTCTAACGGTCAGGGAGCTGGGAGCAGCTTAGTTGGGGGATTCGGAGTCAGGGTTCCTCATGAGGCTCTAGTTATCTGAAGCCTTGGCTACAATGGGAGACTCTGCTTCTAAGATGCCCCTTCAACATGGCTGTTGGTGAGAGACCTTCATTCCTTGTCTTGTGGCTGTCTCTGTAGGGCTGTTAAATTTCCTTACGCTATGACATCAGGCCTCCACTAAAGCCCGTGACCCCAGAGAAAGGAAGAGCAGGCAGAATCTTCTATGACTTAGTCTTGAAAGCCCAACACATCATCACCTCCTCCCCAATCTGTTTGTTAAAAGTGAGTCACTAGGGGCGCCTGGGTGGCTCAGTTGGTTAAGCAACTGCCTTTGGCTCAGGAACCGGGATCGAGTCCCACATTGGGCTGACTGCTCAGCAGGAAGCCTGCTTCTCCCTCTCTCACTCCCCCTGCTTCTGTTCCCTCTCTGGCTGTGTTTCTCTCTATCAAATAAATAAAATCTTTAAAAAAATAGAAAATAAAAGTGAGTCACTAAGTCCTGATTTCTCTTAAGGAGATGAGACTTCAGGTCCTCTTTTTTGAACAGTGCCAAAGAGCTTGTGGACTCACATACCACAACATGCCAACCACAACATGCCACACAGACGCTCAGTGCCTGACCCACAGAAGGGGTCCTCTCTCTCCACTCAGTTGGGCACCCTCAATGGAACAGTACACAACACAGCCCCTCCATAAAACCCATTCACTGAGATGCCTTCTATTTCTACCTTACCCTTTATCTACAAATCCCCATCATCTTCATCACCAGACACACTTAGTAACTCTTGTTTCTGATTTCATGTTCGATCAAAGTAACTAATAGATTGACGGCTTTAACTCTTTCAAATTCGAGCCAGTTTCCATTCCTTTCAATACATCTCTCTCAAAGAAATTCCTTTTATTTTAGAAAAGAAGCATGCTGTCCTGGGGGAAGTCAAAATCCACAGTGGCAGATGAGACGAGGCTCCCACATCATCCCTGGGCCAGGTCGGCCTGCATGCAAGACACCTCTTCCAGAACTTACCCCATGGTTGCCGCGCAGGCTTCACCCGGCCTTCAGTTTTCTCAGAGACCTATGCACTTCAATCATGTTCATCTTCCCTTGAGAGAATATTTGCCAGTCCTATTGTATTTCTAAAAATTCATATATTTAAGATACTACATGCTTGGCATAAGTTATTTTCAGTCATTACTTCAACTCCGAGCACCAAGTATTACTTCCTAGTCCTCACTGTCAATGAGAAGCCCGAGCCTCGGAGAAATCAAGACACTTTAACCAGCTCACGCAACATTGGAGGCTCAGAGAGAGGCTTGCTGAACTCCATATCCGGGTCTGTCAGTCCTTGGCACTTTACTTCAGAGTTGCAAGACCACAAAACCCTGCAGTCATTCAACTTATGCCCAGACGCGCCAGTTCACTCACCAAAACTTTCCCAGAAGACTTTTCCATCCTCCTATGACAAGTCATCAACTACACATAGGATGCCTGATAACATACAGAATGGCCAGTTAAATTTGCATATCACCTAATTTTCTTAGTATAAATCTGCCTTATGCTTCAGCTAAAAAGTAGTTTGTTGTTGAAATGCAAATTTAACAGGCCCTGCAGTGACATCAGACCAGGATGCTTACAGCTCCCCCCACCCCACGCCCTGTGGCAGATCTGGAAGTCTGAACAGATCCGAGGGTTTCTGATTTCCTCACAAAACCACAGCATGGATGTGAGGCCTAGATCACAGGAGCTCTGAGTTCTGTGTGTCTGAAAGGGAACTGGGCGGGACGTCCCAGGAAGCTCGGGCTTCTGCTGACACTGGGGGGCCAGGCCTCTGACAGCTCCACCGTGGGTAAATGCCAGATAGTTCGATGTCTGCCTTGTGTTCAGTTAGAGCTGAGTTTACATGTGGAGACCCGATCCTGTGTGCATTATTTATAGCAAAATTGTCACCACAAATGCACGTTCTTTCATCACCCATGTGCCTTTGCAGGGCCCCGTTGCCATTCAGTAATGATCCTGGGTGCAAACCACAGCTGGGAAGAGTCTACAGCAACCCCAAATAAGGTGGGATCCACGGAATTCAACTTTGTCTTAGTGTCAATCCAAGTTGGCCAGGACAGATGGACCCACTGTTGCCCTACACTGCCCTTGCCCAAACCCTGGCTGACCTCCCCATCATCCCTGCATGGAGCCGCAGCTGGAGAAGAGATATGCTCCTCCCACTGGCTCTGCAGACTCTTAGGACATGCATATGTTTTCAGAGACAAAATCCACCAAAAATCCCTTAGGATGCAGTGCCAAAATTCTGGAGTATGCTCCAGGCTCTGTGTGACTCTCCCCTGCCCACAAGTCCCTAACTGTCTCCTGCCTCCAGTCACCGTGGTCCTTCAGGTCCCCCAAATGAATTCCTTTCCTGGAATGTTTTCTTTCCTTCTTCTGGAGAGCACCTAGTGATGCTGCGGGTAGCAGCTGAAATACAACTGTTTATAGGAGCCTTTCACCCAGCGCTACCCCACTCCCCATCACAGCTAGGTCAGGTTTGCCAATCAATCACATTTCCCATGCTCAAAAACCACATGTAGCTCTTGGCTAACATATTAGTGTGGATAGAGGACATTTCCACCAGCACAGAAAATATTTTTCCTTAAAAAAGAAAAATGTTAAATAAAGGCTTGTTTTGCTTTGCTTCCCAGTGCCTTATGGAATTGTCTCTGGTGGGGTTTTCTATTCACATGCTGTGAGTCCATCTCAAAGCTTTGTGCCCTGACCTTCCACCTCCTTTCCCCATCCTTGAGGGTCTAGATCCGATGCTTTCGTTCACTTCTTTATAGAGCTAGCACCTAGGGACTATCCTTGATGACCTCATCTGTCCTCTTATTACAATTTCCACCAAGCAGTCTGAGCTCTTGCTTTTAATGAATTTACTCTTTTAAATTCAAAGTATGATAAGAGAGAAGCAGATCCAGACAGAAGTGTTTTGTCAACAATTTCCAAAAATCAAAGTTTCCTTATCCCAGGATAATAACCTTCTTCTGGAAAATGAAAGAGCCAGAAGCTGAGTGCAGCGATATCCATTCTTCTTACTGAATGTGCAACGAGGCTAAAACAGCTTTCTTTCTTTCTTTTTTAAATATTTTATTTATTTATTTGACACAGAGAGAGATTAGAGGCAGAGAGAGAGAGAGAGAGGAGGAAGCAGGCTCCCCACTGAGCAGAGGGCCTCAATCCCAGGACCTGAGCCAAACGCAGAGGCTTAACCCACTAGCTACACAGGCACCCTAAAACAGCTTTCTGAAGCTGTGGGCCCCTCCTGTTTTCCGCTGTCCCCTCAGCTGGCAGAGGAGATAGAGGACTTTCCTCTTGCAAGGTTCCTCCTTGGAGGTTCCTCCTCCTAGATGCTTCCATTTCCTTCTTAACCATCTTTCTTCCCATTAATCAACTAGTCTTTCTCAAAAAGAAAATCCAAAACCTATTGATTCTCCAGGTACATGAAGAGATAATTGCTGTGAAGTGAATACATGAATGAATAAATGAAGGAAATGAACAAATTCCCTGGCAGAAATGCCACAATCTGTCTCCATATTCAAGGTGATCACACATCCGGGTCCTCTCATCTTTGAGCATGACTCAGGAGAGAGGGACGGAGAAAGAAGCTGACGTCACTACCAATCTCCCAACGGAGGAGGGACATACAAGAGGAGGTGTTGTTCAAGTTGTGTGCGTCTAGATGATAGATTTCTGGGGCTCTGGCATAGGCTTTAAGGCTCAATGATAAACACATTCTCCATTAAGATTCTCCATTAATGATAAACACATTCCCCATTCCCTATTGTTCCAAAGCAATCTGATTAGTAGGACACAGGCTTGGGGGAAAGTCTCAGAGCTCCACTCTTGGAGGGAGCATGCTGCATCTAGCAGTTCCAGCTACTTGGGCTGTTTGGGGCTCTTACCCACTTGCCATCCCTACCAAGCTTGCTCAGACACCGGCTAGACCACTGAGGAGCAACAGGGCCTCGCAGCAGCTCCTTGCCCCTGTGAAAATTGCACAGTCTTGGAGGTGGTAAAAGGGACATTAATAGGAAATTGGGCGGAAGCTACTGTTCCCATGAAGGTCATGATTTTAAAGGATGAGAAGACAGGAGGGGATGTTGTCATCAGATGAGAAGGGTAGTGATCTTGGATTCAAGGGCAGTAATCATGGATTCACTGGAAAAAGGGGGACACTTTCCAGTAAAGCTGGAGGGAAGGAAGAAAAGGCAAGCCAGACAGTGTTTGTATGTTTGCTCAATATTAGAAGCCGTAAAGTCTTAGGGGCACCAGTGTTCACAGATGTGGGCACAGACACCGGAGCAGAGATGCGGAGAAGAGCATTGAGATGGGTCAACACGTAGTAGGCTCACCCTTTTTAACACTAGAACTGCTTGTTTTTTCTATAGCTCACTTGGCTTCCCTCATGAGCCCCAATGGCTGGTTACTGAGAAAAACAATCATCTATGTGTTCAAACTAATTTATTCTGATCTTTTACTTCAAACGGTCTTGAAGGGGGTGGAGGTAGAAGGGCTAAGTCGCTCCATCACCCTGGTTTATGGGTAAATGCTAGGTAGTCATTCATTGTATGAATAGGGGTGGAAGGGGAATTAAAACTGTGTGTCACTGCTGTGGGTCCCTATAGACCCAGGGGACTTATTAGGACAAGGATTCCCCACCTTCACCACAGCCCCTTTGTGACTATACTCTGATTTTTGGTTTCTCCCTCTTTTTCACATGCTTAGATGCTCCCATCTCTTTCTCATGGCCTCAAATCCTCTGAAACCCCTCATTAGCCAATGGCATAAGTCCATTCCATCCCCTTTAAAGGATTTGTTCACTTTGGGATTTAATTAATTATGTGAAGAGGGGAAAATTAAAAATATGCCCTGACTTCCATTTTGCATTAAGACTTACTAAAAGCCTTGAGAGTTGTGAAATAATCTTGGCAGTTAACTGCTGGCTCTGACCCACGGATGGAGTGGCTTGGGGTTCTAACGGATGGTCCTTCTGTTTCAGTTCTGATTTTTGCCTTAAACCAAGAATTTGTTTTCATTCTAAGTTTCTAAATGGTAAGGATTATTTGGGGGTTTTTTGTTTGTTTGTTTTTATGAGGGGGATTTTGAAGGGGACTAAGGAAGATGGGAGTGGATGTTATATTTATTTATTTCTAAAAATACATAATTGTATTAAAGCAATGGATATGGATCTTTGTTTTCTGTTTAGGGGATTTGCTGTCCCTATCAACTGACAGAAATGTCTGTCCTCTGTGTCCTAATCATAGTTCATTTTGTGACTGTTCCTGGGGTATTTAGAAGGAATGTGTGATGATTTGTGTATTTGATATGTAAAGTCTTGCAAAGCTCTCAAACCGTCTGGGGGTTCTGCCTTTGGAGCAATGTTTAGAAATTTCAGCCCATCCTCCTGATGATGTAAAAAACTCACCTACATTATTTTAGGACATGATGCTCTCAGGTTTTATATTTAAAACTTTAATCAGGGGTGCCTGGGTGGCTCAGTTGGTTAAGCAACTGCCTTCGGCTCAGGTCATGATCCTGGAGACCCAGGACTGAGCCCCACATCGGGTTCCCTGCTCCGGCAGGAAGCCTGCTTCTCCCTCTCTCACTCCCCCTGCTTGTGTTCCCTCTCTGGCTGTGTTTCTCTCTGTCAAATAAATAAATAAAATCTTTAAAAAAAAAAACTTTAATCAACTTGAATTAAATCTTGCATAAGATAGGGGCCTACACCTCTTTCTATTCTTTCCAAATTATTATCCAAGCTATCCTAGTTTCTAAATAACTGAGGCACCTTTTACCTCTTGTTCAACCTCACATTCAACTCCCTCAATATGCATGTGTCTGTTTTTGAAGCATATGATGTTTTCACATCTGCTGGCAAAATTCTCCCTTTACTCTACTTATACAGCAATTTCTTGGCTAGTAGCAGTCATATTTCTTTCTACTTGCTAGGTTTCTAAAAAGCAAGCATGTGGTATATTTGATCAGGACTGCTTTGAATGAATGAAAAAATGAGGCAGAACCAGTATATTTCAATAATGTCTTTCCATTGCGTATTAATATCAAACCCCTAGTCAGTGACACTTTCACACAAAACTGTCCTCAGTGTCTCTGGAACAAATGTGCTCTATGGAATAATATCAATGAGGTAATATTTTATGATACGGTGAAAGAGCTATGTGTTCTGTACCACCTTCACTTTAAGGTTTACCTAAGCCTTTCTAGAGAAACTGTAACTATCCTCCCACGCATAGTCATCAACTGAGTGATGCCCAATAGTCCGCTAGACTGTGTATCTAAGACTGAATTAAGATCATTTCCTCTCACCTCTCAATCAGTCACCTGCCAACATTGAATTGACTCCTGTCTAATACTTGGGCTCCGTAGGTCAATCCATTTCATTACCTAAATGTATACTTTTGCAACCAATTTATACTGGAAGTTTCATTAGAAATAACATTACTTAAAACCAATCATTTTCTGGGTGAATTATTTGTCATGGTGGGTGACTGCAAATACTTACTCAGAACATTTCAGAATCACTGAAGCTGCATTTTGCAGTTCAGAACTTGGAGGCCATGGACCTATTTGTCCTGTGTCTCAGGCGTGTCAGGACCGTTTGCTCACTCCTGCTCAAATGCATTTCTCTGTTCCGCCTCTGTGTGAAGACTGAGTGGCCCTCTTTGCGGGAATAAGTCAATGCAGTACTATAATTGTACTCAAGACAACTCAGCCCACCATTTGTGTTTTTGAATGTTTGGATCAGATCTTCTCTAGGTCACACATCAAGTTTGCTCTGAGTCTTTCTTTATTATAACCTCAACCTGTTCCTCAACAGCTGTCCAAAATGCCATTGTGAGACATGTGTCCAAACCATAGCTATCTTCCATGATACCTCTGTACAAATTAGACAAAGAAGGCCCTCTGGGTAGATAGAACTTTGCAAAAGATGGCTTGGAGAGAAAACTAGACCTTTTTAAAAAATAATAGCAAAATTCATAACATAACATTTGTCATCTTAGACTATTTTTAAGTGTACACTAATGTTAAGTATATTCACATTGTGGTGCAACCAATTTCCAGAATTTCTTCATCTTGGGAAACTGAAACTAGACTATTTTTTTTCTTTTTTCTTTAAGATTTTATGTATTTGACAGAAAGAAACACAGCTAGAGAGGGAACACAAGCAGGGGGAGTGAGAAAGGGAGAAGCAGGCTTCTAGCCAAGCAGGAAGCCCCATGTGGGGCTTGATCCCAGGACTCCAGGATCATGACCTGAGCTGAAGGCAGATGCTTAATGACTGAGCCACCCAGACACCTCTGAAACTAGACTATTAAACAGCTCCTCATTTCTCCCTCCACTCCCTCAGCCCCTGGCAGCCACCCTTCTACTTTCTGTTTCCATGAATTAGACTGTTGTAGATATCTCATAGAGATAGAATTATACAGTACTTGTCATTCTGTGCCTGGCTTATTTCACTTAGCTTGATGTCCTCAAGTTTCAGCCATGTGGTAGCATGGGCCAGAATTGCCTTCCTTTTTAAGGCTGAATAATATTCCATTGTATGTGTATAGTACATTTTGTTTACCCGTTCATCTGTGGATGAATGATGAACATTTGGGTTGCTTCCATCTTTTAGCCATTGCAAATAATACTGCTATGAATATGAGGATCTCTTCAAGACTCCGCTAGCAATCATTTTGGGTATATAATCAGAAGTGAGATTGCTAAATCATACAGTAATCCTATTTTTATTATTTTGATGACTGCCATACTACTTTCCATAGCCACTGTACCATTTTCCCTTTCCACTAACAGACACAGGGTTCCAATTTCTCCACATCCTCACCAACACTTGTTTTTTTCTGAGGTTTTTTGTTGTTTTGTTTTGCATTGTTCTTTTACAGAGTTCTTCCAGTGTGTGTCAGGTAGTTCTGATTTGCACTCTGAGTTATGAGGGATATTAAGCATCTTTTTATTGGTTTACTGGCCAATTATGTATCTTCTTTGGAGATTAATCTATTCAAATCCTTTGCCTATTTTCTGTGGATTATTTGGGGGCCATTGTTGCTGAGTTGTTGTATTCTTTATATATTCTGGAATTAAACCCTTACATGATTTGCAAATATCTTCTCCCACTCTGCTTGTTGCCTGTGCTCTGTTGATCTTGTCCTTTTGTGGCACAGAACTTTTTAATTTTGATGTAGTCCAATTTATCTGACTTTACTTTTGCCTCCTGTGCTTTTGTTGTCATATCCAAGAAATCATCACCAAATCCATCACCATACAGATTTCCCCCTGTGTTTTCTTCTAAGAGTTTTATAGCTTCAGCTTTTACTATTAGGTCTCTGTTCCATGTTGAGGTAATTTTTGTATATGCTGTAAAGTAAGGGTTTAACTTCTTTCTTTTGCATTTGGATATGCCTTTTCCCAGCATCATTTGTTGAAAAGACTGTCCCTTCCTTCTTTGAATGATCTTGGTTTCCTTGACAAAAAATGACCTGTTCCAATAGGGATCTACTAGGGATCAGGGCTCCCTATTCTATCCCATTGATCTTTATGTCTCTCTTTTCTCCAGAGCCAAAATGTTTGAGTTATTGTAGCTTTCTTATAAGTTTTGAAATCAGCATCTGTGAGACCTCTAACTTTGTTCTTTTTCATGATTTGGCGTTTTGAAAGAGATGGTACTTTAAGAGATTGAGGAAAAGACACACCTTCCACTTGGGGTGTAGCCCCCTTCCAGGGCATCTAGCTTGGTGAGCAGAACTGACCCCTTACCCAAAAGACCACATCAAGGCATCAGCCTGCACATCCAGCTATAGAGGTCCTACCACTCAGAGAATACTCCCTGAGGGCCGGACGGCCCATATAGTCTTCTAAGTTTAAGCAATTCTTCCTTTTAGCAAAGCCAGTCTGTCAGAGCTGTTGACTTTCCTCAGTGATTAGACACTGAAATGCACCAAGTTGCTTTGACATTGCACAGATGAGATCTCATTTCCTTCTGTTTGTCTGTGATGCCCCACTGAGGGTGAAGGTGTTAGGAAAAGCCACGGGTAGCATTTGTTCATTGCTCTTGCTCTAAGGGGACTGGTGAGTGAGAATGTGATCTCTTCACCAAGACCCATAGGAGAAATACATAGCATCCCCAAGCACTGTTTGTATTACATGAACACTGCAACTGGTCTTCTCTGGCTCATGTTATAAATAATGCTCTTTTTCAGTTTTGATTGGTTCCTAAGAGACAGCAAGGTGAATGTGCAACCCAGCTTTAACAATTGTGCAGGATTTCCTGGCATATATTTTTGAGCAGTAATTTTAGTTAGCCCTATCGTATTTATGAATGGCATCTATACTCTTTAGAATGAGAGGAAGTTTGCAAATATACTTCATATCATTAAATATCTCTATCTGTTTGACAACTAAGAGAACATATATATTAGTAAAGATTATTTGGTTGCATTTAACAGAAAACTAACTCAGATCATGTTAAACAGAAAGTGGGGTTTTATTTGTTCATAGAACTGGGAAGAGTGGCTGGGTCTAGAGTCTCAAAAACATCATCAAGAGAGTTTCTCTCATTTCCTGTCTCTGACTCTAGCTTTTGTTTCTCCTGTAATGGCTGCATTCTTTGTAGGGCTTTTCTGTCAGGTAGCAAATAGGTCTCAAAGGACTAACTTATAGGCTCCCTCAGCAATCCCAGTGGACCTAGAGGAGATACTTTCTCCCAGTAGCTTCAGCCTGAACCTTCGGAGGTTTCTCATTGTCCTGTCTTGATCCATGTGCCCAGCCCTGGACCAATCCCCATAGCACAAGCAGATCCATGCTCTGGGTGGTCAGGTCTGAGTCACATGCTCCCCCACCACTAGGGCTGGAGTCCTAGGGCTAATCTTCATGGACAGGGTGTGGGAATTGGAAAACTAGGATGGTTTTGCTAAAAAAGAATAGAAGGGGATGTTGAGCAGGCAAAGACAGATTTTCTCTACACCACACATAAAGGATCAATCAAGAATACAACCTCACCCTCCTTCACAGAGGAGTGTCTTCTATAGTGTTCTTGTCAGATGTTGTGCCTGGCTTCCCTTAGAACATATCCCAGAACTCACAACTTTTAGTTGTCTTCCATTCCTATGCTGGACAAATCTAATTATCAGAAAAATATTCCTTCTGTTTGTTTGTTTTTTAGCCAATCCATGTCTTCCTGTAATTTCTAAGGAATTGTCTTAACTCTACTCATCAAAACTCAATGATTTGGGGCACCTGGGTGGCTCAGTCGTTAAGGTTCTGCCTTTGACTCAGGTCATGATCCTCGGGTCCTGGGATCGAACTCTGCATCGGGCTCCCTACTCGGTGGGAAGCCTGCTTCTCCCTCTCACTCCCCTTGTTTGTGTTCCCTCTCTGGCTGTGTTTCTTTCTGTCAAATAAATAAATAAAATCTTTAAAAAAAATAACTCAATGATTTAAAATCATCACTTCACCTCCTTAAAAGTGTGTTTTAAACTTGAGACATATTTTAGTATGCTTTCTATATTTCATGTTCTACCCTGCTAGTGCCCTTTGAAGATTCCTGAAACAATCTCCATTCCACATCGAGAATATTCTTTATAGATCCAATGGACTCTATTGATCTTTAGGACTTTACCAGCCACCAGAGATTTCTACCTGGTATGTTTTACACCAGTAAGTAATTTAATGGCTCATGTGTTGGAAATAGTTTCCAAATATTTGATTAAAATCTGCTTCTAGGGGTGCCTGGGTGGCTCAGTTGGTTAAGCGACTGCCTTCGGCTCAGGTCATGATCCCGGACACCCGGGATCGAGCCCCACATTGGGCTCCTTGCTCGGCGGAAAGCCTGCTTCTCCCTCCCCCTGCTTGTGTTCCTTCTCTCGCTGTGTTTCTCTCTGTCAAATAAATAAATAAAATCTTTTTTTAAAAAAATCTGCTTCTAATTACCATAGTAGGCCCAAATATATATATATTTTTTACCAGTTACATCATAATTTTGGTTCATATTAAGCTTAATCATAGTAGCTATCATTTATTGAGTGTCAGATCCCTTATATAATTTATCTGTAATCCCTACAATAACTCTCAAGCTTACTAACTACTATTACTATCCCATTTTACAGGTAAGGAAGTCGATATTCAAGTTAAGTAGCTTGAAAAAGATCTCAAAGTTGGTAGGTGGTCAAGTGCTATTTGAGCTCTGATGTCTTGACTCCAAAACCAACCTTTTTCCATCATACTTAAAGCTCCACACTTGAGGTCAACTGACATGATCAGACCTGTGTTATTTCAACTCCTGCCAGTCACTGTCCACACTTGTACTTGTGAGGAATGAATCTGTGCTCATCTTAGTGTGGAGCAATGTATAAAACAGGTAACATAACAAGTCTGAGGCTGTTATCCTTGGAAAGACCTGTTTTCAGAATTAGCCCTTGACCAGAGTCTTGGGAGCTGGATTTGGGGAGGGTTCCCCCAATTCCCTGATAATAATGAATCACTCTGTCTAAACTGTGTGTGCAAGCAATATAGTTTATGCTGAACGCATGCTTTCTTTCCAGGAACATGGAATTTTGGAACGTTAAGCAGAAGGTGTCAATATAGCCAGCCCTGCATAAAAACTCTGGGCACTGATTGCCTAATGAGTGTCTCCAGTAGATGTTTAACACATGTTGTCTCCATTCATTGCTGGGAGAAGTAAGCACATCGTGTGAGACTCCACTAGGAGAGGGCTCTTAACAGCCTGTGTCTGGTTTCCTCTGGATTTACCCATGAGCCTTTCCTTTTTGCTGATTTTGCTTTGTATCCTCTCACTGTAATAAATCATAGACCTTAGTACAATATACCGAGTGCTCTGAGTCCTCCTAACAAATCACCAAACCAGGGGGTTGTCTTAGGGACCTCCAATAAGGGGCTTTATATTTATTCCTGCTAAATTTAATCCTGATAGGGTAATTTTGAATCCTGATCCTCTCATTCTATTTTTTCCTTAATATTTAACTTCATGTACATTCCTTGCAGGTATTCATTGCATGCCTTGATAAAAATTTTGATTGAGAGGCTCAAAACACAGTATTGTGGTTGTCTCCTGAATCCTTCCTCTGTGTTGAGATTAAGCTATTAATCAAAACGTTAGTACAGGGTTGCTAAACCAGTTATATATATTTTTTACAGGTAGTATTAAAAAGAACATACTTCTTAGTTGAGGGAACATAGTCAGTGGTACTGCAGTAGTGTTGTGTGGTGACAGATGGTAGCTACACTTGTGGGGAGCACAGCATAACATCCAGAGTTGTCAAATCACTAAGTTGTACAATGAAGTTAATGTAGCATTGTATATCGACTGTATTTCAATAAAAGTTATAATTTTTTGTGAGAAAATCCTGAAGAATAAATGTGTTCTCTGAGAAAAGGAAGGAAGGAAAGAAGGAAAAGAATGAGGAAGGGAAGGAGGAAGGAATTCAGAAAGAAAGAAAGAAAGAAATTAACAAAGTAAGAAAGAAAGAAATTAAGAAAGGGAGAGAGAGAATGAACAAGAGAAAGAGAAAGAAAAGAAAAAAGAACATACTTTATTATATTATTCCTAAAATTTCCTAGATTTTTGTCATTTGTAAAACTGAGACACATAGTCCAAAGCGTTCTAATTTTTTCCTTATGTAGTTGTATCATATTTTTAAGGAAGGTAGAGATATTCTGACATTTTTGGGTATGTGGAGTCCTCTTTTGTATCAGGCATGTGGGGCTCAAAATTCCTGATTTGAGGATTAGTACTGGGTGGGGTAATGGAATAATGATGGCTTTTGGAAGGAGACACAGGCTCAGAACGGGCTGGTTCTTTCAATCAGCGTTCACTGAGATGCCTCTTTCATGTCTGGCTCTGTGCTAGACAGTGTGAGTGGCACACTAGTGGCAAAGACAACTCCAAGCCCTCCCTCAAGGACTCCCAGGCCAGTGCTCCAGAGAGACAGTGCCGACCAGAGTGACAAACTGAAGATAAACTGGCACGGACAGATCAGGGCCGGGGTGGAGGGGTTTTCCTCTTCTAGTTAGAAACACTACACCGTACAATTACTCTAAATAAGAGCTCTTGCCAGGCAATGAGGATGCAGCAATGACCAAGACAGATCTGTTCCTTCCCTTTCAGAGTGGAGGCAACAGGTATTCATTAATTTTTTTTTTAAAGATTTTATTTATTTGACAGAGAGAAACACAGCCAGAGAGGGAACACAAGCAGGGGGAGCGAGAGAGGGAGAAGCAGGCTTCCCGCCGAGCAGGGAGCCCAATGTGGGACTCAATCCCGGGTCTCCAGGACCATGACCTGAGCCCAAGGTAGTCGCTTAACCAACTGAGCCACCAGTGACAGCATTTGCATCTTAGAGTTTTTAGGCTAGGTTGTTGGTTTTTCTTATTTAAATAATCAGGCCATTACCCCACTTCTTGTCTTTGCATTTTTTTAAGGGATTGGTCCATTTCATCTAAGTTATCAGATCTGTGAGCATAGAATTATTCATAATATTCCCTTTTGTCCTTTTTTTGCCCATCTGGTCCTCTTTCACTTCTCATACTAGCATTTTGTATCTCACTTGTTTAACCTGGCTAGAATTTTATAAACTTAATTAATCTTTTCAAAGAATTACACTTTGACATTGTTGATTTTATCAATTGTTTTTGGGTTTCTAATTTCATTGATTTCTCCTCTAATTTTATTCTTTCTTCTGGTTGCTTTAGGTTTGTATTGTTCTTCTCTTGCTAGTTTTCTAAAATTTTTTATTTTAAATCCTGCTTCTTTTCTAATATATGCTTTTGATGTTATAAATTTCCCTCTAAGCACTCCTTTTGCCACATCCCACAAGTTTTGATGTTATATTTTTATTTTTTATTCAATTTAAAGTAATTTAAATCTCTCAAGATTTCCTCTTTGACTCATGTGTTATTTTGAAGTGTCATTCTATCTCCAAATATTTTGAGATTTTCCAGCTGTCTTTATTATGTTATTGTTTTCTAATTACTCCCATTGTGGTCTGAGAGCATACTTTGTATGATTGCTACACTTTCAGTTTGTTCAATGTGTTTCATGGCCCAGAGAGTGGTCTATCTTGATGAATGTTCATAATGAGCTTGAGTAGGTATGTTCTGCTCTTGTTGGATGAAGGAGTCTATAGATGTCAATTAGATCCAGTTAATTGATGATATTGTTCAGTTAAACTATGTTCTTACTGATTTTCTGTCTGCTGGATCTGTCAATACTGATAAAGGGGTGTTGAAGGCTCCAATCATAATAGTGAATTCATCTGTTTCTCCTTGCATTTCTACCAGATTTAGTCTCATGTCTTTTGACTATCTGGTTTTTTGTTCATTTGGTTGGTTGGTTTTTTTGTTGTTTTTGTTTTTTTAGATTTTATCTATTTATTTGACAGAGAGAGAGATCACAAATAGGCAGAGAGGCAGGCAGAGAAAGAGGAGGAAGCAGGCTCCCCACTCAGCAGAGATCCTAATGTGGGACTTGATCCCAGGACCCTGAGATCATGACCTGAGCCGAAGGCAGAGGCTTAACCCTCTGAACCACCCAGGGGCCCTTGACACTCTGTTGTGAGGTGCATACACATTAAATAGTAGGCCTTCTTGGAAAATTTACCATTTATCATTATGTAATGTCCCTCTTTACTCCTGGTGGTTTTCCTTATTCTTAGGTCAATTTGCCTAAAATTAATATAGCCACTCCAGCGTTCTTTTGATTTTTTTTAAGATTTTATTTATTTATTTGACAGAGAGAAACACAGCCAGAGAGGGAACACAAGCAGAGGGACTGAGAGAGGGAGAAGCAGGCTTCCCGCCGAGCAGGAAGCCCGATGTGGGGCTCGATCCCAGGTCTCTAGGATCATGACCTGAGCCAAAGGCAGTTGCTTAACCAACTGAGCCACCCAGGTGCCCCACTTTCTTTTGATTTTTTAAGGGGTTGGGAAAGATATACCATGCACCTGGTTTGGGTTGTTGTTGTTTGTTTTTTTTTAATATTTACTTATTTATTTTAGCGATAGAGAGGTGAGAGAGATCATGAGTGAAGGAGGGGCTGAGGGAAAGGGAGAGAATCTCAAGGATAACCCCTACTGAGCACAGAACCCAACACAGGGCTCCAGTCTCCATGATCCCAAGATCATGACCTGAGCTGAAACCAAGTCAGACATTTAACTGACTGAACCACCCAGGCTCCCCCATGTACCTGTTTTTTGTTTGTTTGTTTGTTTGTTTGTTTTTAAGATGAGTAATATTTTAATGCAGTAGTAAAATGTCTAAATTAACATGACGGATGAAATGCCCAAACTTTAAGATATTACTGATTTTTCCTTTTGCCTCAGGTTTAAAGTAGACTTCTTATGGTGGTGGGGGAAAAGAGGCAAACCAAAAAACAGACTCTTAACTATACAGAACAAACTGAAGATTACTGGAAGGGAGGTGGGGGGAGGGAATTGTTGGGGGAGTTGAATGGGTGATGGGGATTAAGGAGTGCACTTGTGATGAGGGTATTGTATGTAAGTGATAAATCTCTAAATTCTACACCTGAAACTAATATTGTACTGTATGTTAACTAACTGGAATTTAAATAAAAACTTGGGAAAAAATAGTTTTCTTATAGACAATGTGTATTTTTTTCTTGTTTTTTTTTAATCCATTCTGTGAGTTTCTGGCTTCAAAATGGTATATTTGGATCATTGATGTTTAAAATGATATAGTTGGATTAATATCTATCATATTTATTACCATTTTATATTCATTCCATTTTATAAGTTATAATCACCCAAAGCATCATTGCTATAATTATTTTGAAGTTATGTAGAACAACTAAAACTTTTTTAAATAGAAGTTTTTATTTTACCTTCACTTATTCCTTCTCTAATGTTCTTCTTTCTTTAATACAGATCTGAATTTCTGAACTATATCATTTTCTTTCTGAAGAAAATCTTCTAACATTTATGCAAGGCAAGTGCTCTAAAGACAAAATTTTGTTTGTCTGGAAAAACCTTTATTTCTCCTTCACTTTTGAAGGATAATTTTGCCAGATTCAGAATTCCAGACTGATTTTTTTTTAACACTTCCAATATCTCATTCTGAAGAAAAACAAGAATGCAGAAGTCTGATATAATTTTTATCCTTATTCCTCTACAGATAATGTGTTTTTCCTTCTGGTTTCTTTCAAGATTTTCTCTCTGTCTTTGAACATGATATGCCAGAGTATACATTTTTTGGGTTTTATCCTGCTTGGGGTTCTCTGAACTTCCCGGATCTGTGGTTTGGAATCTGTCATTACTTTTGGAAATTCTTCAGCTGCTATTACTTTAAATATTTCTTTCCTCCTTTCCTCCTTCTCCTCGGGTGTTCCCACTATGTGTATGCTGTGCCTGCTGTACTTGTCTCACAGGTCTTGGGTATTTCATTCCTCTTTTATTGCCGTTCTTATTTCCTTTTGCATTCCAGTTTGCAGAGTTTCTATTGACATATTTCAAGCTCACTGATTCTTTCCTTGACCACGTCTAACCTCCAGCTGAGCCCATCAAAAGCATTCTTCTTTCTGTTGGAGTGTATTGATTTTTAAAATTTCCTGTGGATTCTTTCTTAAACTTTCCACCCCCCCATTACATTACCCATCTGGTCTTGCATGTTGTCCACTTTTTCCATTAGAGACCTAAGCATATTGATCATTATTATTTTAAATTCATGCTCTGACAATTCCAAAATTCATGACATACTTAAGTCTGGTTGTGTTGCTTGTGTGGTCACTTCCTATACTGTTCCCTCTTACCTTTTAGCATGTCTTATAATTTTTTTGTTGAAAGCCAGATATGATGTATTGTATCATAAAAGCTGCAGCTGACAGTGTGAGGGTTTATTTCTCTCTAATGAGGAGTTACCCTGTGCTTTACTCTTTACTTTAATGGTAGCTGTCTAAGGCTTTACTTTCTCCTAGTGTCCTTGTGTTTTATCTCCACTATTATCTTTGGGTTTCCCCAGAAACTTCTTCCTGAATAAAGTCTGGGTATTGCAGTTCTTATAACTGTAATCTTCATATATAGGATCCTCTAGCCTCAGCGCTCAGTGAGCTATGATTTTTCTGTATTCACCTCTTTCTCCAACTTTAGGAATACCATTTGGTCCTGTCATCTCAAATTCTCTAATGGACCTAAGAAGTTTGATTTTTTTTCTTCAGTTTTTCACTTATGTTGATGATGAGAGTGATGACTTTTTAATATGTCATAGCAGAAACTGGAACTGGTCATATTCTTTATGTTTCTTCAGTGTCAATAGGGAAAACTTTGGTCTGAGTTCAAGTCTATAGTTTTTTGTACACTTACAAGATATGAAAACCGTACCTGAACATAAAAATTCATACATATGGGAATATATTCTCTTTCTAAGTTCTTGGCATAGGTTGAAATGTCATCATTATGCCACTGGTTTTACCATTTCCAGGTTGGCAGATAGCCCATGGGAAGGAGTTTGGGGGGAAAATGGTAAAAAAAAAAAAAAAAAAGAGTCACAGAAGGAATAATGTGGTAGAAGTGATGGATTCCAGTGGGGCCACTTACTTAGTGCCTGTCACCCCTGGTAACCTACAGAGTTTGCCATAAAAACCAAGGCCTCCCTTCCAACTCATTCAAAGCTCAAATATCTATGCTTTAAACAATGTTTTTAAAACTGTAAGCCCATCTTCAGAGTCTCTTGACAGTTGTGGATTAACTCTGATGTCTAAGACTGTGCTATTGAAAATAATTCCTATTTCATTAGTAAGAATTTTTTTCCTATAAAGACGTTTAGATTTCCCTGATGCCCAAGAACAGCCTGGAAAAAAAAAATCCCTGGAGATAGTGCCAACTTAAGGGCTTGGGCCAGCTTGATGGGAAGTCCAGCACTGTCTAGGCATGTGCTAATCTTCCTGACTCCTTTCCCAGACTGTGGGAGGCACAAGAGTTAAACAGGAGTGCCAGTAGAAATGGAAACTAGGCCTGTACGTAACTCAATGAAAGAAGCTGGTGTCCATGGATAATCAGCTCATAAAGCAATCAATTAGCACGTTTGGCTGTTAGCTGAAAGGCTAGAAACCACCCAGGGGGGAGAATTTAGTTTTTTCCTCCTCTGACATTTGCACTGACTTGTTTCTGCCTCTGTCTCTTGGCCTGTGATGTTCTCTCTGCTTGAATACATGATCCTCATTCTGGCCCTCTGGTCATCTCCTCCTCCTCCAAGACACAGCCCAGAATTCTCTAGCCTGTACAGACCTTTCTGGCCACTCAAGCTTGAGGTCAGTTAATCTTCCTGAGGAGAAAAGGAGTGACCATCTCACCCAAAACTATTTCTTCTGTGTTGAAAATAATGCTCGACCTGCCACAGATACTCAAAAGTGTTGTATGGATGAACTAATGAAGTGTATGTCTCTAAGTTCATACTCCTGGCAGGAAATGGTCTATGTATTTGTCTATCTGCCCCATCAGACCACCAGCTCTTTGAGAACAGGAACTGAGTCTCTAATTGTGTCACTTTTCTTACAGCCTAGCCCAGAACCCAGCATGTAGCGAAGGTTCGATAAATGTTTGTGAAATAAACACAAAATGAATGAATAATGAATTTCCTGGGTACTTTGAGGTTCTTCATATCGAAGATAAGCCCTATAGACGTTTCACTGCTGCCCTGTTCTTCTTGCCTTTTCACTGGGACCAGGAGAAGCTTTCCTCTGCTGTCCTTGGCATCTAAGAATATTGTTTGTCAATGTAGGGCCAATGGCCAAGATCAGACTCCCACTAGCCTGCGGTGAACAAGTCATTGCTATTGATTTGGCTCCTTAATTAGGCCTCCTCACTAAGACAAAGGTATCTCTATTTCAGCTGAGCATGCGAGAAGAAAAAGACCAAGATAAGAGCAATCTATAAACCATACCCAACCTCTCCTTCAATCAGATGCTGTCTGGGCCACAGCTGGGCACCTCGTGCTGTTCTGTGGGAGGGCTGTCTCTCAGACTTCCCCATGAGAAACTCGAATGTAAGTGTCCAAACCAGAGCACTGCATTCCACAGCCCTGAGCAGACATGCGTGCAAAACCAGAGCCTGCTTATGGCTGTTTATGCCTGAAATTATGACTAGCCCTGACTTTACTCTCGAGTGTTCCAGTTTTGATGATAAATGATATGGCCACCCTATATGCTTTGTACACATTTTTTTTCACTACTTCCATTACACCCTGGAACATTCTCCAACAAGTTCCAGATATATTTTATTGAAAACTGCTTTTGTTTTTAATCTCTCACTGATTAAGTTACTTAATAAGTAACTATCATGTCTTTATCCTGTTTAACAAAATTATCACTAATTCCTGAAGATCAGTGAATGTCTAGTCTGTGTTCAACTTTCTCCAATTATTTCAAAAAAAATTCTCCAATTGTTCCAAAAATGTCTTTTCATAGTTGACTTACATGAGATAGAATCCTAACAAGGTCCACATAGTATCCTGTAAGTCTTACTTCCTCACCCCACTTTTTTATTTTACACTTCATCTCTTATTTTTTTCCTACCATTTATTTATTTTAAAAAGCAGGTCAATTCATATAAATTTTCCCA
>PITA01019010.1:0-38818 GCA_004023965.1 Spilogale gracilis | reverse complement strand
AAGGGGGATAAAAATTGAAAGAAGAAAAACCGTGAGAATGTAATTTTAAGCTTAAAGTGGAAGCTTTAAAAGTAAAACTAGAAAAAAGTTTAAAAAAGTAAATGAGGTGGAAAACTTTATCAATGAGTTGTAGAGTTTTTGGTACTTGTAGTCAGTGCCAGGAGTTTAATAAATTGCCTTTCCCCCGATTTGGGGTTTTTGCATTGGAATGTTGTCCTCCTGAGCTTCTGGCGTGCTTTCTGGGGGCGGGGCGTGTCGTTCCCTTTCTAGGGAACTTCTACCTAGGCTGAGTCCCTCGGCCCCCCTGCTAGAGACCTGTCTCAATGGCAACCAGACCGTCAGGCTGCAATTCTCTGGTAGCGGAGCGTTGTTCTTTTGCGTCTTTTTTCAGCAGTTGAGGAAGCCAAGTCGGAGCAGGATGTCTGTGCCCAGACCTCCCTCCCAGAGCGAGCCCTACACAGGGAGGGGCTCTTTCCAGCCTCCCAGTTGGCAGTCTGTCACAGCCGGGCTGGTGCAGACATTGTATTGATTTCTGCCCCCGTCCCCGCTTGTTGTTTCACTCCCTCACCTCAAAGCCACAACTCCTTTTGGATTGCGGGACTTTGCGCCCTGGGACCTGGGGCCTCTCCGGTCCCACGAAAGTCTGTAAAAAATGTCTTCCCTGGGGGGGGTCTACACGCAGCCCACGGTGTGGAGAGAAACTGGAAAGAAGGGCAGAATAGAATCCACTCCCGCTGCTTTTCCGGCAGCTGTGGCGGCTCAGGCAGAGGCAGGTGGCTACGCTCGCTGGGGCCGGGGCCCGCTGGGGCAGAGGGAGTCCTGGCAGTGGGAAAAGAAAGAAAATAAAAGATTTTAAAAAGTCTCCTTGCCTTGCCCCGGGCTCCGCTGTGTTTAGCTTCTTTCTAGCTCCAATTCAGGCCATAATCTGCTGTTATTCCTCACTCACAGAGCACTTTCGTTTTGGGGTATTTGTTTTCAATGGTTCAGCTCTGCGGGCTTCCTCCCCCACTCCCGTCTCTGGGGGCAAGCCTCCAGACCCTCCAATTTGTTTCTACCTTTTTGCCGATGTTCTTTGTCTCTCATGGTGGTCCAGAAGTGGGAAATATCACATTTCAGGCTGGTTTCATGGGTGTTCACGGTGGTCTTGTAGTGGTTTTTTTGCTGGAATTCAGCTCTCTTCAGGGAACTCCCCGAAATGCGGTCACCTGGCCTTCCGCCATCTTGACCCCCCAAAGCTATGTTTTGAGGAGAGAATTTTGAAACAACATGTGGGAAAGACTCTATGAAAATATGTAGAGTATGTGGGAATTGTTAAAGACATTATGTTGAGATAGTTGAAGGCCTGGAGGTAGGCAGAGAGTGTTGGAATGGATAAAATTCATCATGGAAGGAGACTTGGTTGTACTTGGGGGGAACTAAAATAGGAAGAGAGAAGCCATAAGAAAAATAGAAAATTAAGGAACAAAGCACCTAGAGGACTAAGAAAAACACCTGCTGAGGCCACTGATGGGGATACTAGGGCGCGGTAAAGTTTTAGGAAGGGATGAACCAAAATCAGATTAGTTTTTCATTTACACAAGTAATATAAAAATGTAACGGAATATTTGTAAAAAGAAAAGGCAAAAAAAATAACTATCAATCATAATATACATGCCTATATTTTATTATTTTAGTGTCTTTCCTATAAAATACATGCATGTGTAGCATCTTTAGCCCTACTATCTGAATCAAATTTTGCATGGGGAGTCTTTCCTCCCTTTGTGGAATGATAGATAGAAGAGTATTGTATTAGTCAAGGTTCTCCAAAGGATGTGTAGATAGATTTATTACAAGATACTGGCTCACCCTGTTAAGGAGGCTGAGAAGTTCCATGATCTGCTCTCTACAAACCGGAAACCCAAGGAAGTCCATGGTACAGCTGGAAGGTCTGAGAGCCAGAAAGCCAGTGGTAGAAATTTCAGTGTAAATCTGAAGGCCTGAGAACCAGGAACACTGAGGACAGGATGAGATGGATGACCTGGCTCAAGCAGTCAAGGATAGAAAGAGCAAATCCAGCCTTCCCCAACCTCTTTGTTCTGTCCAGGCCCTCAGAGTATTGGATGATACCAGCCCACATTGGGAGGGCCATCTGCTTTACTCAGTCCTCCATTTGAAATGCTGATCTCTTCCAGAAACATCCTCACAGACACATCCAGAAGTAATGCTTAACCAGCTATCCAATATCCCTTGACAAGTTAAGCTAACACATAAAATTAACTATCAAAGATGATTGATAGTTAGGCAGACGGGCGGACAGAATTCTAAAGATGGTCCTGCCAAGATTCCTATCTCCTGGATATTCAGTCAAACACTAATGTAGGTGTGACTGCCATGAAGGAAATTTGCAGATTTAATTAAAGTCTTAAGTCAGTGTACCTTGATAGAGATTATCTGGGTAAGCCTGATCTAATCAGTTAGGATCTTCAAAAGGCAGAAGAGGAAAACAACAGGTGAAGTCGGAGAGAGTCGAAACATGGGAAGGACTCCAAACACCATTGCTAGTTTAAAGATGCAAGGAATCACATGAGAAGAAATGTGGATAGACTGCATAGAACAAGGAAATGGGTACATTAGTCCTATAAATGCAAGGAACTAAATTCTGGCAACAACCTGAATAAGCTTGTAAGCAAGTTCCTCCCCAGACCCTCTAAATAAGAGCCCAGTCAACACATTGACTTTGACCTCATGAGACCCTAAGCAGAAAACCCGTTGAGCCCCAGACTTGTGACCTACAGAACTATAAGATAATAAATGAGTATTGTTTCAACTGCTAAATTAGTGCCAATTAGTCACAGTGCAATATAAAACTAATATTCTCTCTCTATATATTCCTACACACATACTAAGTTGTTTACAAATTTATATCCTGTTTTATTCACTTGTCATTATATTATATAAAATACTGCCCATGTCTTTTATGTTACTACAGAGCCCTCATAAATACTATCTTTCTGGCTGTTTAGTAGTTATCAGATTCATGTATTAGAGATTGTTGAATAATTTCCCTGTCAAACATTTAGATCCCTTCCTTTTTTTGGGGTGTGGAAATGAGTATCTTCATGCATATGACTTCTAAAAGATGGATTTGGGGTAATCATCTTAAGACCTAGTAGAATTCCTGGGTCAAAAGGTGAGAGGTATTTCATAGCTACTCATACTGTTATATTAATGTCCAAGTCAGTCTACACTGATTCTCAGTTGATGGCACCCAGGTGTCAATACAGTTTGCTGTGCCTGAAAATAGAATGGGAGTGAAAATGTCAGGATATGATCTGGAGAAGTGGGAAGCTGCAACGGTATGCAACATATAGAGAGTTGTTTCTATCTTTTCATGGTCTCCTGACAGTGCTGTAGTCCTGGGGCTGCTGGCTTATGTCACACTTTTACTTTAGTTTTTATTTGATAATGTTGGGCATTTCCTCTTTAAAGTGGTATTTCTCTCTTGCTTAAATTGTCACAGTTTGATATTGATCACACCGGCTTGCTGCTGAGAAAACCCAGATTAGGAAAGAACCAACATTTGGGTTGGGGAGTAGGGGACTGAAGAGAATGCCAGAGTAAAGGATTCATCGCAGCCTTATGTGAAAGATGAACTCAGAAGCAGACAGAGAAAGTGAGCTGCTCACAAAATGACCATATTGACGACAGATTGGGTGGGAGAGCTATTTTGAAGAGGAAATGTAGAGGATAGAAAGTGCACTTGAAGAAGTAGAGGATGAAGGAGGATGCCTATTATATCTTTGAATGAGTGGGTCTGGATAGTCTCTTAGGCAAATCCTTAGACTAAGTCTTCATTGCCACTGGTCCTGGTGCTAGTTTCCTGTGGCTGCCATAACAAATTACTACAAACAGGTGGTTCAGAACAACTGCAGCATCCCCACAGTTTTGGAGGCCAGAGTCTGAAATAGTGAACAGGACAGTACTCCCACTGGAGACTCTAGAAGAGAATCCTTGCTTGTCTCTTCTAGATTCTGGCTCCACGTACGTCTTGGCTTCCTTGGCTTGTGGCCACATGACTTCATTCTCTGCCTCTATCTAAATATGAACTTCCCCTCTGTGTCTTTTTCTTTTCTCTCTCTTATAAGGCCACTGGTCATTAACCAGGTAATCCAGGATGATCTCATCCAAAATTCCTTGGCCAATGACCTCTGCAAAGACCCTTTTTCCAAGAAAAGACATATTCAAAGACTCTAAGGATTTGGATGTGGCCATATCTTTTGGGAGGCCATAATTAACTCACCACAGTCTTAAATTTACCAGAGGTACACTATTTTAGGGGGAAGAAAGTTTCTGGGAGATAACTTCTAACTCATCATAAACCAGGGTGAAAAGTACTTCCAGAAAGTGGTTCAGCTCTAGTCCAGCTCAGCTTTCCAGTGGTGGTACTGTCCCCTCTGTAGCTATTTCATGACTCTGAGTTACTTGCCACCTACTCTTCTAGGCAGGAAGTACACATTATTAGAGATCAGTGATGAAGCAGTGTGTACGTTAACATTTCTGGGTGTCACATTTGCTCATTTCCAAGGTGTAAGTACATCTATTGTGGCTGATTTCAAGCTGCCCGTGTGATGTCCGTGACCACAAAATGGAAAGAGATATGCCTACTTGAACCAGGATACCACTATCAATAGATAGGCAATATTATTGTCACATGTATTTTTACCTAAAGGTGCTTTATAAATATTTTATATTTTTTCCTTCCAGAACTCACAATGTCTATAGAGATCAAGAATGGGCAGGCTTAGCTCAGGTACTTCTAATGTGGTAGATTAATGGAATAGGAACTGCCTGCAATATATAGATAATACTTTTATTTAGGATAAATGCACTACCTATACAGAGAACAAACCAGTAAATTGGTTTTAAATATATTCCATGTCATGTATTTTCCTTCTGCAGTGATTTCTCTTCATATTTTAAAAAATAGTCTGAGTTCCTTTTTGAAATACAGAGTCATGAGTGAAAGGAAAAGAAAAACAAATATTGAGGACATTTTTCACTGAACCAGAATCATAAGACCATTCCCTGGGGCTAAGGAAGATAGAGGTGTAATTATATGATCTGGGTATGTGTGCTAATTTGAATTCCCTTGTTAAACTTCAGACTTCGAAATTTGCATTTCTAGTTGAAACCTAGCTGAGTAACCCAGTAAGAGGAAGGAGAAATTTTAGATGAAAAACTGTGCTCTCTTTGACTATTTTAGAGCAGGAAAAAAAAAAATCAAGAGAAGTAAAATTAATTCCAATAAGATGGTAATTGCACTACTGTATACTGCTTCATTCTGTTTTGAGAAGTTATCTTGTGAGGAAATTGATTTTAATCTTTTCAGGAAAATACTTCCCCTGAGTATGTTTATAATGTTTTTGAGATCTAAAGTGTCCCTGGATTTTTTAAAGCACATGTTTCTATGACACATGATGCTGCAGTCAACAGGTGGGGGGAAGGGGCGGAGAGTGTTGAAAGAGAGCAGTGTGGCCGCCTGCACTCGCCAGTCTGGGCGAAGGTGGGCAGCAGCTGCTCCTCTCCGTCCCAGGCAGCAGTACACTGAAGCTTTCTCTTGGGTTGCGACACCATCTTTCCTGTGAAATCATGGTTGGGGCACCACCTTGTCCTACTTGTAAAACCGAAAATCCCACATCCTGGGTTCCCCTTCAATCCCAGGTAAACCAGACAGGACATTTGGTCACTCTAGAACCTAGTGGGGTTTCCAGAGGGAAATCCAGCAGAGACGCAGATCACAGGTACCTGCCCCCATGTCTGTGGTCCCCAGAGGTCTCACGGTCTCACAACCAGCCTGCACTCTGTCTTTAGCAGTTTGTTAACATTTCTGGTTTAATCGTCCTACTGGTTTAATTTGGTAAGCAACTGCTCAGGCCCTTTTGCTCCCTGCAGGAATCTGCCTCTTGGGTTGGTTGGTTGCTCTGCGACATCATTTATGTGGGTAGGTTCGAGAGAGGTCATTAATTTGCAGCGTGTGCAGCTTTTCCCCGTTTTAAAATTGGGAGGGATTGGGGCGCCTGGGTGGCTCAGTTGGTTAAGCGACTGCCTTCAGCTCAGGTCATGATCCCGGAGAGCCGGGATCGAGTCCGGGATCAAGTCCCACATCGGGCTCTCTGCTCGGCTGGAAGCCTGCTTCTCCCTCTCTCACTCCCCCTGCTTGTGTTCCCTCTCTGGCTGTGTTTCTTTCTGTCAAAGAAATAAAATCTAAAAAAAAAAATAAAAAGAAATTTAAAAATTGGCAGTGATGTTCTTTCCCGCTCTTTATGTCTTTCAGCTGAAACCAGAAGTCATCTAAGGGTTGCTAATTAAATCTGAGGTAAATAAGCATGGGTATGAATTGTAGATATTTTTGCATGGTTAATATTGACACCAATGCACTTAATATTTAAAGAGTAAGTCGTCATGCCTGGCATACAAGAGATGTTCAGTAAATGTTGGTTCTTTTCTCATTTTACCTTCTCTTCCACTTTCCCTCAGTGGAGATTATGGTATTAATTTTTTAAAATCTCTCATGTAGTTTCTTTATCTTTTTTTTAAAAGAAGTAACTGAAGGAAGATGAAGAAATGAATTAGGCTGGAGTCAAGAATTGTGTGGAGAGCTCGGTTTTACACAACCATGGGGTTTCTTACTTGACATTGGCAAGGGAGATTAAGGAGAGCCTGTCCTGTTGAGATTCAATAATGCTAATCAGGTCTATCAAACAAATGGCAGTAACCCAAATAATGCCCAAGAAATGAAAAGTACTGAGCTTGGCAGTAAGCTCAAAATGTTGACAGGGCATTACCTTGGGACAGTGATTTCTCCAGCTCTCCAAGTTCAGCTCAGTAAAATCTGCCCAGTTCTTATAATCACATCTCTAAAGAAAACTCCCCAGCCTGCAGGAAGTAGTATTAATGATTTATTGAACAGCAGACTTCTTTTTACATCATTTATACAAGCCTTTTATAAATCCATGATAAGGAAATGTTCCTCTATAATGAGGCAGAAGCTTCACTAAATGTAGACAAAGGCTCAGGGCAGACACGGGCTTTCTGTGCATGACACAAGCCCCCAGGGTTGTAGTTTCTTTCCTTATTTAAACACGTTAAAGAACCGCATTTACCATACCTTATAATTGATAGAATCTTCTTGGGGAGCAGGTGCTCTATAAAATGCTCTTACTGCAGTTTATTTAAAGCAACACCGTATGAGAAGGGATTCTATTTTTTTTTTTTTAATGATCTGGGCAGAACCACATATAGTCTTGCCATATAATGAACACTTATAAATAATAAAAGGAAAAAGTTCAGGTTTAATGCAAAAACTAACATCATTCCCATTGCCCAGTAGACTGCCGGCCCTGCAGTATAATTCTATTTTAATTATTTTTCTAACCTGAAATGTACACAAGGGTATTCCTTTCCTGCAAATTTGAAGCTCTCATTTTCAAGAATATAAATTGATATTTTAGATTTATTTAATATGACCTGCCTAAGAAGTTTGTTTATACACTTAAATTTATTTTATATTCCTGTTTGCTGATCTCTTAGCCACATAATACAAATTAGGACACATCCATAAGGAAATTAACAAAATTAGCACATTAACAAAAAACAGAAGAGAATTCAAGAAAATGACTGGCTTAGCCCTTTCCTACTTCAATGACAAACAAACGCCTGGAACAGTCCACTGACTGCTCTCTTTATCTTGCCAACAATATCCTTCGTCTTTGTCTTTGTGCTTCCATGCTTGTGAAGTTCGCTCAATGCTTCCCCCACCACCTGCTGTATATCCGTATATAGATTTGTCTCATCACCTGCCAAACTTGCATTCTAAAATGTTATGCCTGAAAAGATTACCATGTAGAGAATAAACATTCCACTACGGAGAATGCACACCAAATTCAGTTATCCACATTTAATCTCACTTGGATGCTACTTTGGAGAAAGTTATGTGAACTAAAGAGACTTAATTCTACTTCTCAATGAGAACCTCACTTGCCCTGAGATCTTTGTCCAGGTATTATTTGGGTTTGGGCTTCTGTCTGTAAATTGTAATTTTGTCTACTTTTTTATACCTCTTATATCCCAAGAGGGATTTTAGACAGTTACATGATTTAAAAAAAATATATTAAAGTCAGAGGTGCCTGGGTGGCTCAGTCAGTTGAATAACGGACTCTTGGTCTCAGCTCAGATCGTGATCTCAGGGTCCTGAGATGGAGCCCTTCGTGGGGTTCTGTGCTCAGTGGGGAGTCTGCCTGATGATTCTCTCCCTCTGCCTCTCTCCTCACCCTTTTTCTTTCTCTCAAATGAATAAATAGAGCTTAAGAAAATAAAAATAAAATAAAAAATTAAGGTCATATGAGATCATACAAATGAAAGATTTTGATCCATTATTTCACCATACAAGTGCAAGATGCCCTATTACATGTTATGTGGCTAAAAGTCCTATCAAAGTAAACTGTAGCAAAACAAAAATGTCTCATTGGAAAAGAGATTTTTAAACTTCAACTGATACCAGTTATGTAGAGCAGTGCATCTGTTACTGTGTTCCAGCTTAGTAATTAAACTGACTCTTAGAATTGGCTATAGGATGATTTTTTTCTGTAGCCGTCAGTTATTTATCTTCGTGTAAAATAAGAATGATCTGCCACTGGCAGTTTCAAAATATCACATTTACTAAGATGTTGGTGAGCATTTTTTTTAAACTTCCACAAATAAAACAGATATGGGGTTTTGTTTTGTTTTATTTTAATTTTTTGTTGTTACATTCTTTGATGATTGGACTAAATAGTGAATGTTCAGAGGTAGGCACTGGCAAGAAGAAATTGATGGTGTGACCCTCAAATAATTACAGAGTTTGCCTGGAGGCAATGGTCCGTTATCAATGGGTCACCAAACTCAGCTCAAGTCGTCATAGGGCTGTGTTGAATCAGAAGAGATTACAGACCAATGGGAAAGAACCACATAGCCCAAAATGATGTAGATCCTTCTCTTCGCTTTGCAAATTGTTCAGAAACCTAATCTTGCCTATTAACTTTTTAGCTAGTTGAAAGAGACCAGTTTTTTAAGCATTACCAAATGTCAAGCGTTTAGGTGGCATTGACTCTCTTTCTCAAGAATAGTGAAATGCTGTAAATACTATCCTAACGAATAATGAGTGAACAGCTTGCTGATTACAACATAGTGTTAATGAAACTCAAATTGGAATCCATTTTTCTATATTTCACATAAGCTCATTATTTTCTGCATCCCTAAGAAAAACTAGCAATTTTTAATTTTGAAACTGAGAGTAGATGAGAGACTGTGCATTAGCAGACAAGTCCAGCACTGTTGGTGGAATGCCCTTCAGTTCCATCTTAGTGACTCCGCAGAGGGAGGCATCCTTAAGTGCACAGGATAGTGACACAATTATTTTATTTTTTTTACTCTCTTCCTGATACACATTCAAGCATGATGTTAAACATAGTTTTGGTCTCAGGATAGTCCTCTCCAATCTTTCACAGCATTTAGAAATGGACTTTTTGCAAGGAAAGTATCGGTTCTTAAAATTGAGCACACTGCCGGTGGCACATAAAGGGGAGAGATTTTCTTTGGGAGAGCTGTGTTGCATCACTGGCAGTAGGAAGAAGCTGTGCAGATTTGCTAGAAAGTTACAGCATATAAAGTCTCTGGCATTGGTGAGTAGAAGACTACAGAACATAAAGCTGGAGATGAGTACGTGAGCAGTATGGGGAGTTTTGATGAGCCTCAAAGCCAGAGCCAAGGTATCTGTAGTGTATCTTTATTATAAATATTGATGTGACGCCAGTATTAGATTCATTCACCAAAGTCATAGACACCGAAGTTCTTTTTTCATTGCAATTTTCAGTTTCATGCACTTCCTTCTCATAAAGTATACAGTTGGTGAATTTTTTTTCCTACAAGTGTGCTCTTCTCCTTAAAACATGAAATCATTCAATACTGTGGCTCTGGGTCATGATTTGACATACGTAATTAATTTTTTATTAAAAAGCATGAGTTATTTCTCTGAGTTTCCTTTGGGCATCCTTGCCAATCATGCCCATGCACGCGCACACACATATGTGCACACACACACACTCATTCACAGAACCATAAACTGTGGGGATTCAGCCCTCTCTGAGAGTCACAAGTAGATGTTGAATATTTTTTTCAGGAGTGTTTCCCTCATGCCTCTATTTAGGGATTCTTTATTTGAGGAAGTGATAACAAAGTGTCTCCTAAGTCAAGATCAGCATGGTTTTGCTGGCTCAGGTTTGGGCTGTGATGACCAACCAACCACATCGTGTCAGAGGAGACAGGATGCCTTGAATGGTACCACCTGTTGTCAGCCATCTACAGCAAGCTGGAGCTCCACAGTGAGGTCAGGAGCACACTGTTTGGAGTTGTTTGGATTCAAAGGTGGAAAATGGGGTATGCCTGAATGGTTCCCCAGAATGGTTGAACAGTCTTGAATGTCATCTGTTGGCATAGTCTAGCTTATGGATGCTTTCCACAGATAACCACTGGTTTCCTTAGATTCATGTTTGGTATAAAATTTTATAAGTTCTGATTTCAGCTTGTTTTTAGCCTATTATGAGGAATTCTCAAATTTGTGTGCTCTACTGTTTGCTACACTCCTCCTAATATATTGTCTCTGTTTTCCCTGCAATTATTAGTGTCTCTATTTTAAAGGTCACACCATCATTAAATTCATGAATTAATTCAGCCAATGTTTATTGAATGCCTGTGATGTGCTAGAGATTGTGGGAGACAGTAATCAAATAACCGTACCATGACCTGCATAGAGTTATTGTTCTCCATCATGACATGAAGAATGATGTGGTCCTCAAAGAGCAGAGGCAGGAATAAAAGGTTCCAGATGGACAAAGGGTACGCACAAGGGTCCTCTGAAGGAGAGAATATGGACTACTTGAGGAACAGAATGAGGGAGCAGGAGAGGAGCAGGAAGTGAGATGAAACTTTAGGCCCTGCTCAAGTAGTTTATTTGTTATCCTAGGAATCCTGGAGAGTTCTGGAATTCGAAGGAGAAGAGAAGTGTGATATGTGTGCTGCAGCAGATGGGGCAGAGGGTGCTGGGGGCAGAGCGGGCACCAGAACCCACGAGGGAGCTAATCACGTGGCCCAGGTGGACACGTGGTCAGAGCAAGATGTCCACCCCCGGGGCTTGTTCTCTTTCAATGGTGTCACATGACCTCCTTTACAGTGATCAGGGATATTTCACTGTCACTAATTTTAGATGGGGAATGTGTGAATTTGTTAGGGCCACACTATTTCTCAATAAGAAAGTCAGGAATGACATGAGTGTTTTGTTTGATTCCACTGCACTCATTGCACATACCATACCAGGTAATATGCAGGAACAAGAGTATAATTTTTTATTATTTTAGCAAGATTTTCTCTATCTAATCTGCACTTGTCTTAATTTCCAGTCTCTTATCTTCATGAGTTAATTCAACTTGACAATATAGAAAAGGTGCTTCAGCTGAAACCAAACCCTGAAGTTATATATAAATTTTTTTCACAAAAGAAAATCAACTGAAAGAGAACAATTTTGACGAAATTTTAAAGATATAAACAATAAAATCAAGATGTTAAATTATGTTTATGAATGAAAATTACTACCTCCTCGGTCTTTATACACTTACACAGTAAAGTCCAAGATCATTGTCAATTGTAGAATTTATCTTCTGATTAATCAACAAGATTTAATTTTGTAAATTAGCCTCTGTTTTTATTTCTCAGGATCCCAGAACCCTCCACTCCAGCTTAACTATCACCTGAGTAGTTTTGGACATTTCCACATCTGCAGGCACTTGTGTCTTTGGAGTAGTTGCTGTCACCCCTGAGTCCCATTCATCCACCAAGACTGTCCTCACTCCTCAGGAGAGCCTTTCTGACCCTCCCTGTTCACAGTGACCTTGCTTGCCCTGTAATCTCAAGCTACTTACTGTCCATGTCTTACTTGAAGACCTTCATATGTTGCACTATACTATTATTATATATCACATAAGTGAAACATTAATACATCATCAGTCTTTAGTTAGAAATGTGGAAATATCCAAAACTAATACTCTTTTTATACTGACAATATATAACATATACTTAATTTCATGTGTGTGTGTGTGTGTGTGTGTATGTATATATATGTATATACACACACACACACATGAAATTAAGTATATGTTATATATATAAGTATATGTTATATATTGTCAGTTATATGATATATAACTGACAATATATATATATACATATATACACACACACACTCGTATAAACACCAAATTATTGCTTTTTTAGAAAAAAAGGAATGGTGTTTCTCTACTATTTATATTTATTTGCAAATGTTAGAGTAACGTGCAAACTGTGTATGAATTTTATTTTAGTGCTATATCTATTGAATACCAACCTGGAAGCTGTAAGACACAATGACACAAACATAGAAACTTCCACAAGGAGCTTCCAGTCCTGTTTAGGGAGTGATGTACATCATATGTACATCATACATATAATGATATTCATTACATTCTACATTATCCATGTAAAGTCTAGTATAATATATAGAATGTCCTTATATATAATATCTTCTCATTTAATATATAATATTCTAATATAATATATAATCTCCTAATATGTAAAATCTCCTAATGTAATATATATAATCTCCCAAACAGTTCCTCAGGGAGACTGCTTCTTTCTACATTGACATTATTACTTGCTATATCTGTTCAGTTCTATTTTTAATAATTAAAATCATAAAGAATATTTTAGTATAAAATAATAATATTTGAACCTATAGTCTATATTTCAGTTGACAGCAACTATTAGCTTTTGTCTTTCATTTGAGTCAACACTTTTATGGGGATCATGCTCTTGAAATTGAAAATCACTGAGCAGAATTACTTTACTGCAAATCAAGTGAAAATACTTAAAGAAAATCCTCACAGATACTGCATTCAATACTATATTTATTCTCTAGACAAAAAGAAAAATTTAAAAGAAAATATTTCAAACATTTGAAGACTTTTCATATGGCAGGCAAAACTCACTGTGTGTTGCTCTGTACTAAGCAGCAAATTTCAACTTGAAAAGAAGAAGGATATCCTGGTAATTAAAACTTCTGCCAGCGAAACAGGCTCCCTAAGGAGTAATGAGCGCCTGGGCATTTCTGTCTCTATCTATGTGCAGACTGGGCAGCCATGTCAGTAACATAAAAAAGGCATGACCGCACTGAGCACTGAGCTGGCTTAGGCAAGTGCTCTAAGATCCTATGATAATAAGAAATTTTTATTACAGACTTCATTTATAATGAAAACAGCTGAAAACCATAGCTTCATGCAAATCAAAGCCAGTGGGAAATGATGTATTGTCATAGAAATCGTTTGGATTTCCTGCAGGCATCTTCATCCTCTTTTCATCCACAAGGTTAGCTTTGCAGGGAAATTACACATTTCAGTTTCTTCCACTTTGGAATCAGTAACTTACACTGTGCATGTGACTTCAGAAGGTAACAGGAAGAAAATGGGTCATTTTGTGAGCTCATAGTGGCTGGTTCCATGACAATTATTATTGTTTAAATTCTTGCGCATGAAGATAGTGTTCTCCACAAACCTATAGGTGTCTAGTTTTGTGACATGATGATATTTATGTTTTTTAAAATTTTATTTAGAGCTATAAAGCAGTCATGGAAATAAATCAAGATCAAGCACAGACCTGGATGAACATGGGTGGACTCCAGCATATCAGGGTATAAGAAAGATATCATTTTTATCTTTTCTTAATTTTTTAAAAAGATTTTATTTATTTGACAGAGACATATAGAGAGCACAGATAGGCAGAGCGGCAGGCAGAGGGAGAGGGAGAAGCAGGCTCCCCACAGGGAGCAGGGAGCCCGATGTGGGATTTGATCCCAGGACCCTGGGATCATGACCTGAGCCGAAGGCAGATGCTTAACTGACTGGGCCACCCAGGTGCCCCAAGAAATCATTTTTAAATGGAGTGAGTCTTCCTGGGTTTTTGCCTTCTATCTATCTTCTCTCAAATAATTGAAAACCTAGGTTATTTTCTCTTTGGATTATGTTAAAACAAAAAAACCAGATTTCTTAAAGAGTGAAATTAGTGCAGTTTCTGTTTTGCCATGTGTTAACCAGACACTGAATCTGATGACTCCATTGTCTTGTTTTGAATATGTCTGTGTAAATTGGGTACCATGATTTCATTGATCATAAAGAGAATCATATGTACTTATGGGTAGTATCATTTAACATCAGTTACGATCTGTTTTATTGAACTAAAGTCCTGTTAAAGCAGTGATGCTCAATTAAGAGGATTTTGTCTTTCAGGGAACATTTGGCAATGTTTGGAGACATTTTTGGTTGTCACAACCTGACAGTGCTGCTGGAATCTAGGTGAAGAAGTCAGGGCTGCTGCTAAGTATCCTAAATCACCCAGGACAGCCCTCATTAGTGAAGACCTATCCATCTCCAAATATCAATATGGCCAAGGTTGAGAAACCATGTGTCAGAGCTTTGTGTGGTTCCTTTTCTCCATAGACTCTGATTTAAGTGTTGAGACTGAAGTGTTACTGCAAATATTATTTTCTTATTTCTCATGTAAAAAAGACTTGCTCTTACTGAAAAACAAGCTTATTTTGATCTATAGTAGAAGCTACCCTTGATGAAAATCCCTGTCTAGGAGAATTGAAAGTACGGAAATCATGTATCTAATAGAAGCCAAGATTCACTGTAATTCATTTATTCATCCATTTATCCAATTAATATTCATCAAAGGTATCCTAAACTTCAGGTACTTCTCAAAGTACTGAGAATAGAGCAATGAAATCCTGACTTTATGGGGCTTTTATTTAATAGAAAAGGACCCATCAACCAATACATATGCCTATGCAGACAGACATACATAGAGAGATACATAAGTGAGTGCTTATGTATAAACAGGGAAGGGGGATGGGGCACACTGAAGGTAGAAACTGCTATTATAAATTAGGGTGGTCAAAGAAGGCCTTAAAATGAAAAGAACAACTAAGAATAATAGTATCAGTTTTTTCCCATGATGGAAAAAGCCATGTGGTGATCCAGAAGAAGAGCATTCCAGACACAGCAAACAGCCAGACACAACGGCCCTGAGATACAGCTAAGTGCCATATGGCTGAGGCGGAGCAAGTGGAAAGTGAGAGATCACAGGGGTCAGATCGTAATGGCAGGGGCCAGAGCATGTGGGGCCCTGAAGGTGATTGTAGGGACTTGGGCTTTCACGGCAGATGAGTTGGAGACTTTGGGAGGACCTTGAGCAGGACCACTGTGGTTCAAGAGAGCTATTCTCAGGCTTCAGCCCTACTGGCCTCTGGGCTCTTCAGCCCGTATCCAAAAACTAAATGGGTTAGATGGCAGGACAGAGATGAGAGTGTCAGCCTCGTCCTATAGTTATGATGAACACAGGGCTGCCTAGCCAACAAGGCGTATTGTGCAGAAGCTGGACCACTCTAAAGAATATAACGATGCAACAAAATACCCAGGCCCACGGGAGTCTGTGGTGCTGGGCATGGAGAGCAGTAAGGATGTGAGTGTGAGCCTGAGACTTGATTGAATAGAGAACAAAATTGTGCATGTGAGGAGACCTTCCTCAGAATCCAGTGCTGGACTTACTGACAGTTAACCTGCAGCCCAGATGCCTTTATCTCATGTGGCCTTGATGCCACCAGTGGATTAGAATTATTTTTACTTGATCTGAAGGTTCACTGCTGGATACATTGTGTCTTGCCCCAGTCCTCATTCCTTCCCCTGAGACCGGTTGCTGTTAGGATCAGCTGAGGCTGTGACCCGGCAGGGGGTAGGGGGGTAGTGGGGTGGAAGGGTGCAAGATGAGATGCCACTCTGGGAGAAAGTGAAGCCAACGGGTGAGGTGAGGGTGGTGGGAGACAGAGATGTCTCTGGATCAGAACATTTGCTAACAAAAGGAAGCTTGTTTGCAGTTCAGGATGGAGTTAAATACTGGATCAAAAAAGCAACACCAGCATTATCCATGAACAAAGGGAAACATCATTCTGGCCATGTCATAAACTGTATTTTCTTTGCACACATTTCAGAATGTAATATTAGCAAGAAATGGCAAGATTCCTTCAGATAGAAGGAATAAAGATTTTAATTCAAAGGAACAGAACACTTTTTTAATGGTTTCTCTTACAATATTTGTGGGGAGAAAAAAACAAGAGGGAAATTGGGAAAACTAAGAGTTGCCTCACTCAGCCTGGCTTTTGAGTGAAAGGTCAAAGAGAGAATCCTGGAGGGACCAGGAAAGGAGATTCCAAGGCCACAGATTAGCACACAGATTTCCTTCAATTCAGGAAAACCTCTTGGAAAAAATAAGTTGATAACCAGCTGCAGTAGAAACATGTCTTGAAAATTCTCAGTTGACTTCATATGTGTGTGAACTTTAATAAATATCAGAAGATACTTGTAACAAATGTTTGAGTGGAGAAAAATAATGAAATGCAGCAGTCGCAAGTTCTCACTTATTCTGGGTTTTGTGAATCGTCCTCAGCGGAGTCAGTAAGAAGAACGATCATTAAATGTGCTTGGTGTACATCGAGGGCCTGAGGATTCCATTCACCCCAGGGACTGTTGTGCATTCCTTCCCCCCTTGCTTTTCACCTTGTTGACAAGGGATGCATCAGGGATAGACACTTTTAGACAATGTGTGAGTAGTCATACTAGTATGAATACTAACAGCAGAATGCTGAGTGCTCCCTGTATATCTCTGTTCCAGGGCTTCACATGTGTGTGCTCTTTCAACGTTTAGAACACAGTCTCCATCAGAAAATGCCAGTCTTCCGTGGCACAAAGTACTTTCATGCCAAGAGATACTGTTTCAGTCCAAGACTGAAATCTAGAGACTAACCATTTCTCATCTGTATGTGAGCTTTGACAGAGAATAAAGTGGAAAGAAGTCACAATTTTTTAAGTAGGGAAAACTAAAGGACATTAACTGTGAGACTGATTTCTGCAGAAAATGGATCTAAAGAGAGGATGAACCAGATAAAGGAGAAAACAGATTTATACATGAGGACCTAGGACCAGGCAGACCTGAGGATGCTAGTTAGGGGGCATTAACCAAAACAGGACCAACAGAGGGTGGGGACGGGGTGTTCGGCAGGTCAGGAGATGGGCTAGAGCCCTATACCTTCCCCCTTGCATTCAGTGTCCAGTAAGGAGGTACCACCATACATCTTGGGCACGGGGCAAATTTGACACTGTTATTCTTATTTTTTCTTTTCATTTTAAAAAATGAACGCTTTCACTTAAACTATACTGTGTAAAAGTTACTTATATGTACATATTTTTAAGTTGAAGATTAGACTAACTCTACTCAAATATGATCCATTTAGAGGTTCTTTCATTATCATTCCTGATGATTCATATAACTTTCTCCTTTCCTCCCTTCCCCTCTCCTTCCCCCACTCCTGCCTCTTTCTTTCTCTCCCTCTCTCCTTCCTCCTTTTCTTCTTCCCAACACTACGAATCTCTAGCAACACTCTAGTTGATGAGAACACTATGAAATGTTAGCCCAGCTGTTACTTCCAGAAGGTTTAACTGATGTCCTCAGACTTTTCATAAGCAGAAATGAAAAATCTGCTCTTCCATTGTTTAACCTTGTGGTACAACTCTTCTCATTCACATTCTCCAGCTGGGCAAATACTTAACACTAACAATGAGTTCTTCAAGACATACACTGGCCAGGGTAATATAATTTATCCAGGCAGCACTTTCTCTGTTTCCTCCATTCCATTATAACAGCAGTCTGATGGGTCAGAGTCAAACCATTCTCTTCCTGGGTGTCTGCAAAGGATGATTATGAGGAAATCTTAGGACTGGTTTCATATAGTAAATTACTAAGGGAAACTCTTGCTAAACCAGAATACCTAGGGAGTGCCTGGGTGGCTCAGTGGGCTAAGCATCTGCCTTCAGCTCAGGTCATGATCCTGGGGTCCTGGGATTGAGACCCATGTCTGGCTCCCCGGTCAGAGGGGAATCTCTTTCTTCCTCTACCCCTCCCCTGCTTGTGCTCTCTCCCTCTCTCAAACAAATAAATAAAATCTTTAAAAATAAATAAATAAACTGGAATATGTAGGGGAAAAAACAACTGAAGGATATTCAAGAAGAAGATCAGACATAGCAGCACCGGTACCCAGTCCTGAGACAAAACTGATGCCTAAAAGAGAGCAGAGGGATGAATGTCCTAATTCTGACACAGGTAGGGGCAAAACCAATGAAGATTTCTTCTCACTCTGAGTTCAGGGTGGTGTGTTCTGGAACCTGTGCCCTTAACCTTACACTGAGAGATTTACATTTCAATGGCACAATATATAAAATGCAAGAAACGATGAAAGAGGGAGAGGGGGGAAAAAAACCAAAAGTCTTTTAGTCTGAGTTAGGCTTGATTTAGCTCCTGGTTTACCATTATATGTTGCTCTGCACTTTGCAAATGGGGGATGTAATTCCATTTCTGAGTTATTTATGTTCCCAAATGCAAAAATTTAGAGTGCTAGAGAGGCACAGCCTACTCTTTATGGAGTAAGACATTTCAAAAATGGCAAACCCTGCAGGAGTAAGTTATTTGGAGAACTCTAGCAAGAGGAGGAGTGTGCAGCTGTCCAGAGCCAATGGTAGAGTGTCTATAATCTTTGTAGAACCTTCAGGATGATGTGGAGGGGAAAGGGATGATATTAATTGAGCCAGGAGCCAGGAGTATACTTAGGAGATCCCTGTTAATAAGTAAACTAAATTCCACTCTAATACAGGTTATTTCATTATCCCAATATATCAAAGTGAAATTCCAAAGTCATAGATGGATGTCTTTGCTCCTAGGGGATATCAGAGAGCTTGGTATCACGAATTCTTTATGGATATATTTACCTATTTTAGGTTTATTACAACAGTTAGTAGAATGTAAAAAAATAATTAGTAGAATATTGGTTCTCCTCTAACATTTAAAGAGTACTTTTTAAATCACAAACATACATCCTCCAATATATGGTTATTTTGGAGGAGAAAAGTGGTATAATTGTATAACAAAAATATTATACTATGAACTGTAGCTATAGTTATTCTCTGATTTCATTCCTGACACTGTTTCTTTGAGTTCTCTTTAGTATTCATTTATCTTGATTCAAAAGAACTAGGTTTTGGTTTGATGTAATTTATTCTATTTTATTAATTTCTGTTCTACATTTTCCATTTCTTTAAGCTAATTCTGTTCTAACTTCTTGAGTTGGACTTGTAGCTAATTAACTTTGTAGCCTTTCTTAATTTTTAATACAATCAAGCTCTGATGTATTAATTTCTATTCTAGGAGCTTTGGTATGAGGTGATAATTTTTTCCAAATATTATATGTTAAAATGTCCATTGCAGATTGTAGCAGTGAAAAGACCTAACAATAAGGAAATTTTCTAGAGTATTTGGCATTCACCTTCTACAGTGCTATATAGTTTCAAATGGTTGTGAAACCCAGGTGGTCAAGTGGGGAAAATGTTTTCAATTAAAAAGTAGAGAATATTAAATTATGTTTATCTTTATGGAAAAAATACGTACCTATGGACAGGATTTAAAAGAACCAGAGAAATTAAGTGGTTGCCTTATGGTTTTATCCTTTTTTTGTTAAAAACTTTAGATGATTAATTTTCAAAAACGTGTGAAGAACTTTTGCTGTAACATGAAATGTTGTTTATTTGGACAACTAGTTGATACAGTCTGTTTCTTTTTTTTTAAGATTTTATTTATTTATTCAACAGAGAGAGAGATCACAGTAGGCAGAGAGTCAGGCAAGGAGAGAGGAGGAAGCAGGCTCCCTGCTGAGCAGAGAGCCCCATGTGGGCCTTGATCCCAGGACCCTGAGATCATGACCTGAGCTGAAGGCAAAGGCTTTAACCCACTGAGCCACCCAGGTGCCCTATACAGTCTATTTCATTAGAAGTGAATTCTCATTTCACAGAGCAGGGAATTATTATCCCTCATTTATTTGGGATTAGAGTATATAGAGAAGGTAGGTGGATCTTGTTTATTTTGACCTTTGGGTCGGCAAGGTAAACTTGCAAAGCAAGCAAAGCTTATGATTCCTTTAGCTAAGAATGAGGGAGATCAGTGCTTCAAGTAAAGGTAGTTAAGCTGCACGGACTACCAGTCACTACCGGGCTGGCTTTAGTAAATTGCAGATACTGGTGGGAAAAGCAGGAGGAGATGCGGAATACATGCACTAATAACAGGCTTGCAAACCTCATTGGTCAGGTACACACAAAAAAATTAGTATAGATATAAAATATCTTAACATTTTTGATTAAGGGGACAGACATTTTGGATTTGCATCCAACACTCGACAGTGGAGAATATACCTTCTTTGTTGTCGGGGCAGGAGTTAACAAATACGAGAATGAGGAAAACTGGAATGAACCCTTGTGAAGCTTGCAACAGTGACGCGCATGCAGGCTGTCTACACTGCCTTAAGAGCCATGGCTCTATGTCCTTCAGATTCTGTAGGCTTAGTTTAAATTCCTTCTCCATAAGCCTCTTGGTGAATACCTTACCAGTAGATTTTTTTCTTTAGCACTAACAGCTCTTATTGCCTTTACCAGTCACTTGGGAAAAGTCACCTGTTCATTATTTGCTCTTGTGAAATTTGACTCTCATTCTAAACCTCTATTAGAACTGTTACCCTGGAAGCTTTTGTAATCACCGTGGTCAGCAGTGTTTTTCCCAGATTCTCATTTCTAATATCATTCCTTTCAGGTCTCTTTGTAAAAGTCTTGATTCCAGACAGGGGAAGAGTAAGTACAAGATAGGCCTGGAACATTTTGTTATATTAGGAAGTGAAGAAATACTAAAGAAAAAATGAGGGGAAATTCATAAGTATAGAGGGTTCATCTTCAAGGGGCTCCCACTAGCAATTATGGAACAAATTGAACACCACAATATTCAGGTATGGAAATGAATTATAAACTCTTTTAAAAATAAGAATTCATGAATGATGAAAGAGAGAGAGAGAAAAAAAGAGAGGAGGGGGAGAAAGAGGAGGAGGGGGAGAAGGGACTCTTGCTCACAGTAGAATGCCATGTGTCAATGGTAAATGTGCAGAGAGGGAGAATTCAAGACTCATTATTTTTCAACCATCATGGTAAAGCTTGGATCAAGAAGCAAGGATCATCAGTGGATTCTAAACCTAGGGGAAAATTTGATCATGAGTATAATATTTGCATAGTCTTAAAAATGTCTCTCCACAGATTTCATATTAGCCACAAGAGACAAAAAAGTAATTACATTCTAGGGACATCCAGCAAAACTTTGATGGATGATCAAATTACATCACCAGTAAAGGAAACAGACATCATGTGCCTATCCTCAGACATGATACCCTCTGAAGAACATGACATAAAGTCACCTAATGGTTTTCTGGCTGAGAGAATAAAACTGCATGTGTGTGTGTGTGTGTGTGTGTGTGTGTAAATTTATTTTAGAGTGAGTGAGCAGGTGGAGGGCCAGAGGGAAAGGGAGAGAGAATCCTCAAGCAGAGTCCCCACTGGGCACAGAGCCCAATATGGGACTCAGTCCCAGGATCCTAGGATTGTCATCTGAACCAAAATCCAGAGCCAACCTTCTAAGCCTCCCTGGTGCCCATATATATACATATATATATATTTTTTTAAGATGTTATTTATTTACTTGACAGAAACACAGTGAGAGAGGGAACACAAGCAGGGGGAGTGAGAGAGGGAGAAGCAGACTTCCTGCCTAGCAGGGAGCCCAATGCGGGGCTGGATCCCAGGTCTCTGAGATCATGACCTGAGCCAAAGGCAGTCCCTTAACCAACTGAGCCACCCAGGTGCCCCTATATTTTTTTATATATATGGAATGTTCTATTGAATATACATATTCCATGTATTTTTTCCAGTTTTACTGAGATGTAATTGAGATTAACATTGTGTAAACGAAATTATACAAAGTGATGATTTGATACATGCATATATAGTGAAATGATTATCACAATAAGGGTTGTTACCTCATTTACCTCACATAATTACTTTTTTGTTGTTGTTTTTGAGGTGAAAACATTTAAGATCTATTCTCTCAGCAACTTTCAAGTATATGATATAGTATTGTTAATTCTAGTTACTATGTTGGACATTAGATCCCCAGAACTCACTCATCTTAAAAAAAAATTTTTTTTAAGATTTTATTTATTTATTTAACAGAGAGAAACACAGCCAGAGAGGGAACACAAGCAGAGGGACTGAGAGAAGAAGAAGCAGGCTTCCCGCTGAGCAGGAAGCCTGATATGGGGCTCGATCCCGGAACTCCAGGATCATGACCTGAGCCGAAAGCAGTCACTTAAACAACTGAGCCACCCAGGTGCCCCAGAACTCACTCATCTTAAAACTGGAAGTTTGTACCCTTTGGTTGGCATTTCATTGCCTCCCACCCTACCTCTGGCAACCACCATTCTACTTCTATCAGTTTGGGGTTTTTCGATTCTACATGTTAGTGATATCATACAATATTTGTCTTTTTCTGACTTATTTCAGTTGGTATAATGCTCTCAGGTTTCATCCATGTTGTTGAAAATGGTAGGATTTTCTTCTTTTTTGGCTGAACAATATTCCAGGGTGTGTGTGCGTGCATGTGTATGTGTGTGCATGCGCACACTTGTGTGTGCCAGATTTTCTCTGTCATTCATCTGTCAGTGAACTCTTAGGTTGTTTCCATGTCTTGGCTATTGTAAATAATGCTGCCATGAATAGGCGGGTGCAGCTATCTATTTGAGATAGTGATTTCATTTCCTTTGGATATTTCCCAGAAATGGAATTGCATTATAATTTTTTGAGGAACTTTCATACTATTGTCTAGAGTGTCTGTCTATACAATTTACATTTTCACCAACAGTGCACAAAGATTTCCCTTTCTCGACAGCCTGTAGCACACGTCATCTCTTGTCTTTTTGATGATAACCATGCTAGTGAGTGTCAAGTGATATCTCATTCTAGTTTTGATTTGCGTTTCCTGATGATTAGTGATGTTGAACACTTTTTCATGTACCTGTAGGCCATTTTTGTATGTCTTCTTTGGAAAAACATCTGTTCAGGTCCTTTGCTAATTTTTTAATCAAATCAGTTGGGCTTTTTTTCCCCTGTTGTATGCATTTCTTATATATTTTCAATGTTAACCCCTTATCAGATATATGGTTTGTGAACATTTTCTCCCATTCTCTAGGGTAGATATTCATTTTGTTAATTTTTTTTCTTTTGCTGTGCAGAAGCTTTTAAGAATAAATGCCACTTATTTATTTTTGCTTTTGCTTCTTGTGCTTTTCATGTCATATCCAAAAAACCATAGGCAACTCCAGTGGCAAGGAGTGTTATTTCCTATATTTGTTTCTAGGTATTTTACATTTGAGTTAATTTTTGTGAGTGGTGTAAGATAGAGATCTCGTTTCATTCTTTTGCATATAGGTACTCAATTTTCCCAAAACCATTTAATGAAGAGATTATCATTTCCCCTTTGAGTATTTTTGGTTCCCTTGTCAAATAGTTAACTCTATGTGCATGGGTTTATTTCTGGGTTTTTTATTCTGGCCCATTTTATCTATGTGTCTGGTTTTTTGTGTTTTTTTTTTAAAGATTTATTTGAGAGGGAGAGAGAGAGAGCATGAGGGGGGAGAAGGTCAGAGGGAGAAGCAGACTCCCCGTGGAGCTGGGAGCCTGATGCGGGACTCGATCCCAGGACTCTGGCATCATGACTTGAGCTGAAGGCAGTTGCTTAACCAGCTGAGCCACCCAGGAGCCCTATGTGTCTGCTTTTATGCTGGTACTATATTGTTTTGATTACTATAGCTTTGAGGTATAGTTTGGAGTCAGGAAGTGTGATGCCTCCAGCTTTGTTTTTCTTTCTCAGAATTGCTTTGACTCTTTAGGGTCTTTTGTGGTTCCATATGAATTTTGGGATAGTTTATTCTATTTCTGTGAAAAATGCCATTGGAATTTTAATAGGGATTGCTTTGAATTTATAGATTGTGTTGGGTAATATGGGCATTTTAACAATAATCACTCTTTTGATTCATGAATATGGATTGTCTTTCCTTTTATTTGTGTTTTCTTCGATTTCTTTCATTAATATCTTATTGTTATCAGCATATAGATCATTCATCTCTGTGGTTCAGTCTGTCCCTAAGTACTTTAGTGTTTTTGATGCTATTGTTCGTAGGATTGTTTCTTTATTTCTTTTTCAGATAGTTCACTGTTAGTGTATATAAATCTAAATGATTTTTGTATGTTGATTTGTATCCTGCAACTTTGCTGAATTTGTTTACTAGTTCTAACAATCTTTTGGTTGGAGTCTTTGTGGTTTTCTATATGTAACATCATGTTTGCAAATAGAGGTAATTTTACTTCTTTTACTTGAATGCCATTTCTTTTTCTTACCTGTTTGCTTAATCTCCACATTTTTCTATTTTGTGTCCATCAATTGTTATAGCATAGCTATTTTCAATACTTCGGTCTTCTGTCTTAACTTATATACTAGAGTAAAATAGTTAATATGCCACCATGTTACGGTATTAGAGTATTCTGAATTTGACTATCTACTTACCTTTACCTGTATATTTTATGCTTTCATATGTATATACCAGGTCTTTATTTTCATGTTGTTGACATTTCTGGGAGATTTTCTTCAAAGTTATCTTCCATTTATTATATTGAGTTTTTATTTTTGCTAGTGTATATTTAATATCAAAAGTTTTCTTGTTTCTTTGATAATCCCTTTATATTGTCTCCTCTTGTTTTATCAGTGCTATATCTATTCTTATCTCTCTGAGGACATGAATGATGTTTTCAGATAATTTTTCTCCCAGAGCTGTCTCTTCTCTTCATGATCTTACTGTTTGTTTTGGTCTGTGTCTTTCATGTTACAGACTTTCCTTTCTATGGACTCAGTTGTATCTCATTATGAATATTTTCAACAAACATTTATTGAGCATCTGCTCTGTGCAGCATTATCATGGAGGGTATAAAAGACAGTTAAAGACCCAAGAAAAGATACATGTAAAACATAAACCAAGTAATTATACAGGCATTTTCCTTGTATCAAATGTTTTGTTTATTAAAAAGTAGAAAGGAGAGGAAAAAGAAGGTGGTAGGGGAAGAAGAAAGAAGAAAAAAAGCTTTAATACAAAAAAGAAAACTTAGTGTAGTTTTGTAATGTCAAAGGAGTGATAGAATATGTACTCCAGGAACCAAAAACTAAGAGAGATATTTATGGCTTGGATGACTGGGAGAAGAAGGAATAAGCCAGGCTTAGTCTGATCTTTGAAGGACAGTCACATATTAAAGGCAGAGAGCAAAAGGAAGGATATTCCTGAACATGGAGAAAATATAAATTTAAATATGGATATTAAATTAAGGAGTGTGTGTTACAAGGTGGTGGATTCCAAATGTTGAAATCACTTAGGAAGCTATTAGGTCTTGGGTGAGGCCTGAAAATGCCTCAGGTGTTTCTTAGGTAGGCAGCCAAGGGGGGGTTCTTTAAAAGAATAAAATGGAAAAGTAAGCTGGGGATAGACTGCAGCAGGCTTGACTCCTGGGCTAAGGGCATAATGATCTTATGCCATATCCAAGAGAGTGTGGTTAAATGTTTTTCCTTAAGGGTAAGACCTCATGCCCTTGAGTATTACAAGGAATTAGTATCATGTGCAAGAGGAGCTAAAGGGGGCTAGAGTCAGAAGCCCCACGTGGTTCCTTTATTAATTTAGGAATCAGCTACGAAAGCCTGTTCAGGTGTTGGAGTCCCACTTGATGGAAATAAGCACAGAGGGAAAAAACCTTTTCAAAAACCAAGAGTAACGATTGTAGAGAGGACATTGTTGAACTTGACTATAGCCAAAAGGTTGAAAGTGATTGAAGAGAATGCTGTGGAAGAAGCCAAAAGTTTCACCTGGTTGATTGGAAGGGTGATAGAACTAAAGATGAAAGTGAGGAGATGAGACAAGAGTATTTTTTTTAGGTAAAATGTTAAACCTGGAATTAGATGTGTTGAGTTTGAGGAAATTACCCAAACAGAAAAAGTTTAATAGGCTTAGAGGAGGGTTTGACCCAAAGGTATGGATTTTGAACCTTAGTATAAAAGCAATGCTGGAGCACCTGGGTGACTCAGTGGGTTCAGCATCTGCCTTTGGCTCAGGACATGATCCCAGGGTCCCAGAATTAAGTACCACGTCCAGCTCCCTGCTCTGCAGGGGGTCTGCTTCTCCCTCTACCCTTACCCCTACTCATTGTCTCACTCTCTCTCTCAAATAAAATCTTAAAAAAAAAAAAAAAAGCAGTGCTGAAGCTGCAGTGAGTGAGACTTTTGGAGAAGCAGAGAAAAAAGAGAAGTACGGGTGCTTCCCAAGACCTTGATGAGGGGTGCTTTATTTGATATATACTTAATGAAACAGCAGGAAGAAAAGGAGACAATGAAGGGCACAGTAGTTAACAAAGAACAGAGGTTTGCAATGTCATACAATGACTTACCTATATTGCAGAAGTAGGTATCAATGGGGTACACAGAAATACGCTGCTGTGAGAATAAGCATCATTGCCCTGTGTTTGTAGGAATGCTGTATTTTAGTGTCTTACTGCCTAAAATATGTTTTTTAGAGAGGGAGGGAGGGTTGGAGGGGCAGAGGGAGAGGGAGAGAGAGAATCTTAAGCAGGCTCCATGGCTATCACAGAGCCCGACGTGGGACTCAATCTCACAAGCCTGAGATCATGACCTGAGCTGAAATCAAGAGTCAGATGCTAAAACAACTGAGCCACCCAGATGCCCCTTTTACTGCAATTTGATCACATTGTCACTGACTCTCTGATGTAAGAATCATTCCTGGATTCTATCCTGTCCTCCTCTCCCTGTGACTACCCCAAAGAGACAGTTGTGCAGAACCAGACTGCTCCTTGCTACCTGCTGCCGAGGACCAGAGGAGGGCTGCCCGTCGACTGACACTGAAGCACAGTGCCGGGCGGTCAGAGTACTTTCCAGATTGCAGGGCAGGTAGTGCAGACAAGTTCAGGGACTGGTTTGTATCTTAATGCTGTCTTTCAAACTTGAAAGGTATCAGGCCTTCCAAATATAAGGAATTGGCATTATTTTGCTTGTTTATCATATTAATTACTTATATTAACTGTGCATCATCTGTACGTCTTATAGACGATATTCCTAGTCCTATTGTTATTCCATTTTAGAAGCAAAGAAGCAAAGTAAGAGTCAGAATGTGTCTTACTAAAAGAGAGGTAATAACAGGATCACCCACCAACACATCTCAGCCACACATGGCCCAAGGTGCTGCATGAGTTCTTGCAGGGAGCTTGTCTTCCTGCAAGTGGATGAGAAAATACTCTCCATCTCTCTTTGTTAGACTTGAGGTGGAAGTGATTCTTATTGTTAACTGTTAGTCTTTGAACTGGAGACATTCTTTTTTATGAGGATTATCAATGTTCACAGTAAATAAATGTATGGAAAATATTTCATATTTACAAAGATACATTTTCAGGAAGCAGGATGGAATAAGCAAGCGATTCAGTACCAAGTTTCCTTTGTCGTCCCTATAGATGTAGTTATTTCTGAAATTTCCCACAACCTTCCTGGAATCATATGAGAAGTTCAAGATCTTTCTGCAATGGGGACCAGAAAGCTGGTGGAAAGACTTAGAAAATTGTTTTCCTTTGGTTCATTTTATAGTCATTTTTTCCATATTCCACACATGTATCCCAGCAGGACATGTTCATTTCTACTTAAGGGCATTGTCTACTTAAGTAGGAGCAGGGACAACTTTAACTTCACTCATTAAAGAAGGAATTGGTGTTGAAAACCTAAGTTAACTAGCAGCATATTTCCAAAGTAAAGAAAAAAACAGGTTTTAGACTCTTTATTGGTTGGTGCCCCTGGCCAGCCTTTTAATTGGGCTAGGGTTGACCCTGAAGCCCTTCATCCTTAAAAGTCAGTGCATCATTTCTGAAGGCGGAAATGATGACATGAACAGAGTACTCACACACTGTCAGTTGTACCCACACCTGAAAAGGTACACCCTTTTCTGCTCAGAATGTGGGCTATCCTCAAGTAGCCACAACTGAAGGTGACGTTCTTTCCCTTACTGAGCTTTGATGATTCCAAACGTTTCTCCTCATCGACAAATATCCTTTGCTTGACTGCGTTATTCCAGGCCTTGGTGAGGTGGGATGTCTTTTCTTTAAATAAGATCTGAAGTACTGGTTAATACCTTGAACCAGATGTTCTTATTTCTGAACCCAGTTCATTTCGTGCCCCCTTGAAGTTTAAAGTGATTTACCATCATTTAAGAGTGATCAGGACAGTTGATGAGCCTGGAAAATATTTTATCCAATGGAAAGGGGAAAAACTCTTCCAGTAACCAAACGCTAAATGGACATTGGTAGATAAAATTAAAATTGCATTTTGAAAAGCTCCCTTGAGTTGTTCTTCTTCTTAACTCTTGCAATATCATGCAATAGTACCTAATGCAAAATGTCATATTGCACTTCAAGATAAAATGTTTCACTCAGCAAATATTCCTTGAGTCTCAGCTCTTTGCTAAGCACTATTTGGACACTGAAGGAACCATTTTGAGCTAAACAGACATTGCATCTACCCAGAAGTGTATGTTCAGAGCTGACCTCCAAGTTCTCTGCCACCTAACCAAATTTGAGAACCACGTTACTCAGGTAAAAGCAGGGGATTCTTCACACACTCCTATCTGAACTTGGAATCATGCCTGGGAATAGAAGCGGTTGTTCTCATTGGAGCAATCTGATAGAGCTGATTATTTAAATAGGTGGCATTCCTCTTGAGAGGATTGGGCGATGACTGCAGTTTTCTCCTTATCCAAGGAGATCTCCTTAAAATTGGTATCTTAAAACTCACTGCTGTGAAAAGCACTCAGGGAATGGAGCTGATATGTGCCATTTTGACAATCAGGAAGCTTGAGTCTCCAGGGAATATATCAAAAATTCAAGACTCATTAGAAATTATATTCAAGGCTGTAGCATCAGGAATCAAACAGCCCAATCTAGAGTAGGCAGTACTGAGTGCTGGGCGGCATCAAGTGCCCTGTGGTGATGGTGTTCCATGACAGTGGGGGGGGGGGGCCACCAGGGATGGGGGTGTGCACAATTTCATGCTGCTTCCTGCTGCCTGGCTGTCTTCCATTTTGACATTTCCCAAATCTGGTTTCCCACCTTCCTTTCAGTTCTGTGAGCAATATCAAATCTCTCTAATAAATTCCTTTTTGACTTACGTTAGTCAGGGTTCGTTTCTCTTGCAATCAAGACTGTTAACTGATAGGAAAAGTCAACTGATACTTTGTTTCTAGGTGGGTGGTCCCAGGAGAATTATTATTCTCTGTTCATAAACTCAATTTGACATGAGATAAGGCAGAAACATTTTCTCCTTTTCATGGCTCTTAGGAGCACTTTGTTACATATGCCAAACTTAAAAGGGTCCCACCATTCTCTTTGGGTGAGGGAAGACTACTTTTGCAGAGGCTAGACTGTCTGACAATTTTATTGCCTAAGAAGAGCACCTGGAATTCATTGAAAACCTACCATAAAATAAGCACTTTTTTAGATGTTGTCTTATAGCTGCTTAATTCCTTACATCCACTCTGTACACTAAACGTTATACCTGTTTTACAGAAGCTCAGAGAAATTAATTCACTTCCATAAAATCCCACAGCTAGTGTGTGGTGAGGAATGACTCCAAAGTTCATTCTGTTTTGCTGCATCTCCATGTAGATACAGGAAATCAGGGTTGCATCATCCAGAATTTATCTGGTCTGGTGTATCAGGACTAGTGCTCTGAGGTCCCAGCTGCTGCTAAGCTGTGATCTTGGGGAGGGGGAGTGAGTGTGGGGACTAAGGAGACAGCTGTCACAGTCTGCAAACATCCCAGTCCCCCAGGTGCAGGAATCATACTGTGGCTGGTGTTTCAGTCAGTCCTAGAACCCATTTTTAGGGAAACCACATTCCTCTGTTTCCCCCTATTTCCTGAGACATCAGTTTGTGGTAAACAAAAGTCCAAATGCATTCTGGCATTTTTATGCCTCTATCATTGCTGTTCATTTTCCTTTAGAACTGACTCACTTTAAGGCCTCCTATTTGGTGTTAACATTAAAATATCTTATGAAATTCCAAAAATGGCAACATTTCTTCCAAAATTTGTGGAAGTATAGAAATCTATGAGAAACATGGAGATGTCAGTCTTAGAAACATAATGGGTCAGATTATTTCCGTTTGAAAGAGGGAAGTGTGACAAAGATCATTAGAAACAGAACTTCAGGGGCACCTCGCTGGCTGAGTACCAGAGCCCATGACTCTTGATCTCAGGGTTGTGAGTTTTCAAGCCCCACATCGAGTACATATTACTAAAGATAAAAATAAACAGAAATTGAACAAAAATGATGAGTCACATATTCTATGTAAGGCTAGAGGTACTTTTCATTTTGATAAGTGACATAGTGTTAACTTTCATTCCAATTGTTTGAAAACTGCAGAATGGATAGCTTGTTTTGCTTGAAATTGTGTCCCTTTTCTTAATTAGGGTTACATAACCTGTCCTATACCTATACTTTATAACCTATACTATACTTTTGAAACATAGGGACATACAGACTTTGAGCTGTTAATAAAAGGATAGGTGTTACCCACACGGGAGCACAAGAGAGGAAAAGTCAACTTCAGATGTGAGAAAGAAATAGGTCACCTCCAAGTTTCCTCCTCTTTCTAGGATTCTGTGAGAGTTTGAATACAAAGGTTTTAATAGCTGGGGCACCTGGGTGGCTCAGTTGTTAAGCGTCTGCCTTCAGCTCAGGTCATGATCTCAGAGTCCCAGGATGGAACCCCACGTGGGGCTCCTGCTCAGCCTTAAGCCTGCTTCTCCCTCTTGCACTCCCCCTGCTTGTGTTCCCTTTCTAGCTGTGTTTCTCTCGTCAAATAAATGAGTAAAATCTTAAAACAAAACAAAAAAACCCACAAAGTTTTTAATAACTGAATTTTTTCAGAATGATGTAGCTTCTATATTTTCAAACTATCATGCTTAAAAATAGTTCTGGCATGAACTCAATAGCTTAGACTTAGGTTTCCATCTGTTAGACATTTGATGTCAGGGATTATCCTTCTCCCCCACCCCTTCCACTTAAAAAAAAATTACTAAGTCCCTTACACTTTGAACATAAAAAACTTTCTATAAGTGAGAAGGCGTCATCAAATTTATAGGTTACATTTATATGCCCGTAAAGCCTGTTGGGAACAATGGGTGATTCTTTTTTAAAGGTATTCAGGCATTATCTCGAGTTAATACTTGTTATTGTGCTCATTTGTAGTAATAGAAATGTTTATTCTTTACTCAGTGGGTCAGCTTTGCTACCACAGGTGATTGAATTTGATACCTGCAAACATTTATAAATGCAGAGCAAAGACAGCTCCTTCGTAGATCAGTTTATTGTGCACGAAGGATTTACATTTCTGCAAAATTGTTCCTTAGAGTCACTCGAGAGCATTTGTAAGTCTGGACATGCCTTTCTGCCCTTGGGTTCTGCTTTCAACCTCCCATGTTTATATTCAACTTGAAATCTAATTTTCATAAATGCCTGGGTTTAAAATAGGCTGTGGGTTTAAATACAGAAACAGGATTGTTTGTGCAAAATACTAACCAGGGTTTTGACTTCCCAGGTCTTTTATTGAGCTGTCGTTTTGTGATAGTTATTTGGTGACACCATTCATTTTATTCTGCCTTGCAGAGAACCACTAAATTAGAATAATGGATTGTGCTTTCAATTAGACTCCATGCAACCTTATATACCTTAATAACCGAATAGATGAGAAAGCGCCATGAAGTGCAGTTCTTTATAATGGCTCTATTTTCCCACTACATGCTGGCATAAGATTGTAAATGTGATCCTAAGGGAAGGTATTAGTGCCATGACCTCTCCCAGAAAAATTTAAGTGTTGGATTTTAAAATAGTTGCTTACTAAACAAAAAAAAAAAAAAAATCAAGTAATAACGGAAGATGTTGGGATGAATGCACTTTTGCTTAACTCACCCATTTTTCAGATGTGTAAAAATGAACAGACATCATCCAAACTATTCATTTATTAAGGAAGAATGTGGAAGTCTAAGAAAATAGAAAGAAAAAAGAAAAATTCAGTTCTAAAAACCTATTTGAAACCACAGCCTTGTGGACCATCTTGATGGGTATAAAGTGAAATTATTGCCTATATGAGGTAATGGTAAGGAGAAAATTGAAAAAAAATCAGAAAAGCCTGACTAAATACTTAGATTGTATGCCTGCCATATATATCAATCCCCGATACAAGTATCTTCAAGGTGCTTTGCCCTTGAACAGCACCATTTGGCAGTCCCTGCATATCCAACATATAAGTGATTATATAGAGAGCCAACACCAAGTAGAATTTTAAAGGATATTTAAGTTATTTTAGGATGTTAAAGATTTTGACATTGTTCCTTGTCTCCTAATGATGTGTTCATAATTTTCACCGTATTATCGTTGGTCTTTTTGTTCTGTGGGTGATTTCATCTGCTCTGCAGAGGTTGTTTTTTTTTTTTTTTAGTTTGATGTAGGCCCAATAGTTTATTTTTGCTTTTCTTGCTTTTTGTTTTTGGTGTCAGATTTAAAAAATCATTGCCAAGATGGATGTCAGGGGACTTGCCAGCTATGTTTTTTTCCGGAGTTTGATGGTTTCAGGTCTTACATACAAGTCTTTAAGCCACTTTGAGTTCATTTCTGTGTATGGTATGAGATAGGGGTCCACTTTCATTCCTTTATGTGCAGCAGCCCTGTCTCCTCAACACAATTTATTGGTGTGATTGTCCTTTCTCTCTTGTATATTCTTGACTCCTTTGTCATAAATTACCTATGCAAGGTGTTTTTCTGGGTTTTCTATTCTGTTCCATTGATCTGTGTGTCTGTTTTTAAACCCAAGTCCGTGCTGCTTAAATTACTATAGCTTTGTAATATAGTTTGAAATCAGGGAGCGTGATGCCTCCAGCCTTGTTCTTCTTTCTCAAGATTGTCTTGGCTCTTCCAGATCTTTTACGGAATCATACAAATATTGGGATTGTTCATTCTATTTCTGTGAAAAACGTCATTGGAATTTTGGTAGGAATTGCATTGAATCGGTTTATTGTTTTGGGTAGTATGACCATTTTAACAATACTAATTGTATTGTATTAGGGGGATGTGAAGGGGGCAGGGGAATGGAGAGGGAGAGAGAGAATCTGTCAAGCAGACTGCACTAATCATGGAGGCCAACGTGAGGCTGGATCACAGGACCCTGAGATTGTAATCTGAGCCAAAATCAAGAGTTTGACATTCAATTGACTGAGCCACCCAGGTGCCCCAGGTTGTATCTTCTTTAATTTTTTTCATTAATATCTCATAGTTTTCAATATATAGGCCTTTCACCTTCTAGGTTAAATTTATAAATTGAGGGGCGCCTGGGTGGCTCAGTTGGTTAAGCGACTGCCTTCGGCTCAGGTCATGATCCCGGATACCCGGGATCGAACCCCACATCGGGCTTCCTGCTCTGCAGGAAGCCTGCTTCTCCTTCTCTCAGTCCCCCTACTTGTGTTCCCTCTCTGGCTGTGTTTCTCTCTGTCAAATAAATAAAATCTTAAAAAAAAAAATTTATAAATTGATAGGCATTTTATTTTTTTTGATGCAGTAGTAAATAGGCTTGTTCTCTTAATATCTGGTAGTTCATTATTAGTGTATTGAAATGCAACAGATTTTTGTGTATTGATTTTCTATCTACAACTTTACTGAATTTATTTTTTCTAACAGGTTTTTGATAGAGTGTTTCTGGTTTTATAATATTTTTTATAATAAATAAAATTTATTTTTTCTAACAGGTTTTTGATGGAGTATTTCAGGTTTTATAATATTACGTTTTCTCTGAATAGTGGCATTTTACTTATTTTCAGTTTGGATGCTCACTCTTTTGCCCTTCCTTCCTTCTTCTCTTCCTTCCTCTCTTTCCTCCTTTCTCTCTTTTTCTCTCTTTCTTGCTTGCTCTCTTTCTCTCTCTTTCTTTCTTTTTCCTAATTGCTCTGGCTATGGGCCTCTAATACTATGTTGAATAAGAATGGTAAAAATGGGCATTTTTCTCTTGTTCCTGATCTTAGAGGAAAAGCTTTCAGCTTTTCACCATTATGATGTTAACTGTGAGCTTGTCATATGACCTTTATCATGTTGAGGTTTGCATCCTCTGTACCCACTTTGTTGAGTTTTTTAAAAATTGTAAATGGATATTGAATTTTGTCAAATACTTTTCTATACATCTTGAGATGATCCTCTGATTTTTATCCTCCATTTTCTTAGTATGATGTGTCACATTAACTGATTTATGGATGTTGAACTATCCTTGCATCACTGAAATAAATCTCACTTGATCATGGTGTGTGATCCTTTCAATGTATTATTGAATTCAGTTTGCAGATATTTTCTTGAGGATTTTTACATCCACATTCATCAGGGATATAGGCCTATAATTTTCCTATCCCGTGAGGTCTTTGTATGGTTTTGGTATCAGACAATGCTGGAATCATAAAATGAGTTTGGGAATAATTTCTTCCTTTCCTGTTTTTTGAAAGAGTTTGAGAGATTGGTATGAATTCTTGGAATGGTAGAATTCACCAGCAAAGCTGTCTGGTCCTGGAATTTGGATTAGTTTTTGATTATGGATTCAATCTTCTTACTAGTAGTTAGTCTGTTCAGATTTTCTATTTCATTTTGATTCAGTCTTCATAAGGTTGCATTTTTCTAGGAATTTATCCATTTCTTGTAGGTTGTCCAATTTGTTCACATATAATTGTAGTCATTTCATTATCCTTTGTATTTCTGTGGTATCAGTTGTAACATCTCTTTCATTTCTGATTGTATTTATATGAATCCTCTTTTTTTCTTGATGAGTCAAGCTAAAGATGTGTCCATTTTGTTTATCTTTTCAAAGAAGCAGCTCTTAGAAGTTTAATTGAATTTTCTCTATTGTCTTTTTAGTATCCATTTCATTTAGTTTTGCCTTAATCTTTGCTATTTCCTTCCTTCTACTCACTTTGCACTTTGTTTGTTCTTCTTTTCCTAGTTCTTTGTGGTGTAAAGTTAGGTTATTTATTTGAGACTTTTCTTGTTTCTTGAGGTAGGCATTTATCACATTTTTGCTATATCCCATCAGTTTTGGTATATTCCATTTTCATTTGTTTCAAAGTATTTTTTTTATTTCTCTTTTGATTTTCTCATTGACCCATTTGTTGTTCAGTAGTATGTTGCCTATTATCTACACATTCGTGAGTTTTCCAGTTTCTTTCATGTAATTAATTTCTAGTTTCATGACATTGTTGTCAAGAAGGATGCTTGATATGATTTCAGTTCTCTTAAATTTATTAAGATTTGTCTTTTTGCCTAACATAAGATATATCCTGGAAAGTTTTCCACTTGAGAAGAATGTATATTCTGTTGCCTTCAGATGGAATGATCTGTATATATCTGTTAAGCCCATCTGGTGTCATGTTTCATTTAAGGCCTATGTTTCTCTATTCATTTTCTGTCTGAATGATCTTTTCATTGGTGTAAGTGGGGTATTAAAATCCCCTACTATTATTGTATTGCTGTCTGTTTCTCCCTTTAGGTCCGTTAACATTTGCTCTATATATTTATGTGCTCCTATGATAGGTGCATACATATTTACAAATGTCATATCATCTTGTTGGATTGACCTCTTTATCATAATGTAAAGCCTATCTTTATCTCTTATTACAGTCTTTGTTTTAAAGTCTATTTTATCTGATACAAGTATAGCTACACTAGCTTTCTTTTGGTTTCCATTTGCATGGAATATCTTTTTCCATCCCTTCCTTTTCAGTCCCCGGCTGTGTCCTTATAGCTAAAGTTAATTTCTTGTAGGCACCGTATGGATGAGTCTTGTTTGTTTCTTCTTTTTATCCACTCAGCCACTCTATGTCTTTTCATTGTAGAATTTCAGCCATTTATATTTAAAATAACAATTATTAGCCACATATTTACTGATATTTTGTTCATTGTTTACTGGCTGTTCTTGTAGTTCCTCTCTTTCCTTTCTTTGTCTCTTGCTCTCATTCTTGGTTTTAGGACTTTCTTTCACAATATGCTTATATTCCTTTCTCTTTATCTTTTGCATATTTACCTTAGGTTTCTGCTTTGGGATTACCATGAAGCTTACATATAATAACATATCTACAACAGTCTATTTAAGGTTGATAAAACTTAAGTTTGATCCCTTTCTAAAGCTCAACCTTTTTATTCTCTATCCCTCATGTTTTATTTTTGACATCACATTTTACATCTTTTTATCTTGTTTATTTCTTAACTAATTATAGTAATCCTGGTCACATAGTTACTTTTCTCTTATAAGCTTATAATATCTCTGTAAATGATTAATCTCCTACCTTTACTATATATTTACCTTTCCAGGGAGATTTTTCTTTCATTTGTTTTCTTTTTATTAATTAGTGCTCTTTCTTTTTGCTGGGCAGGCACTCTAAGTACTTAGTCTTCCTTGCTGATTGTTGAGGCATTGAATCTCTGTTTACTTTTCTCAGTAGTGACAGAAAACAGCCAAGAAAGTGATAATTTCTATTTACCCGAAGGGCATGAAAATGTAATTGATTTCATCATCCATTCCTTATGTACCTCACTCTTTTTGAAGTTGAAAAGAACTGGAGGTTAAAAGTATGGAAGAATTTTGTACACGGTGAGCATACTAGCACTGCCATAGAGTTTTTTTTATTATTGTTGTTATTATTAATTTAATTCTTTCAGATGACAAGAAGGGTTGAGGGTACCATCTTAAAGAGTAGTAAATCAAACTACTTTTATTCCTTTAGAAGTTTACTCTCCTTTTATCTCCTTTCTACTCACTGATAAAACAGAAATCAACAGAAATATACATTTCCGAATTTCATGTGAACTCTACACATCACATTAAAAGCAATGATATAACTGCCAAAAACTGAAACTTTAAAGACTTTAATTTAGCTAAAAAAATAAAAGTGAAGTTACTGTAATTTTTGCATGATTATACTAGGAAATGAAAGTTCTTGCATGTTACGTTCAGAAATAAGCTTTCTTATGTACTCGGCTAGGTCCCATGTACTTTCAGATGGAGCTAATCTCGGTATATAAGTTCTTAAATAATGAATTTGGAACCATCTTCCCTCTGGGCATGCTGGTTTTATCTGTGCTCTGTTTCCTTTATTCCATAATTTCTTATGCATCAGGCACCCATGAGTTCTCAATAAATGTTGATTGAATGAATATGATGTGGAAGGCAGCAAATAAAGGAATTGGTCTAGATATTTTCTCCCTATCTTCTTCTTAGAGTAGGTGCCCATTTGACAGTAAAATAAAATCGGGGGGCCTCACACCAGATCAGTTTGGTTTGGCTCATTCTGACATAAGAATATTTCCAGTGATTCCTCAGAGCAGTGTTCCTCCTTTTTCACAGCTCTAATGAATGACAGTTTTTATTTATAAATGTTTTTGATCCCCTTGTTTAAGCAGTGATGTATTCTCAGAATGTTCTCAAAGATGTACAATTTCAGAGTGTAGTACATTTATCCATCCGTTAGCTTTACTACTGTTTTTCCTACTCTTTGTTACAAATTCTGAAATGTACAATGAAAAATGTCTAACTTAATATCAGAACCCTATGAAGGTCTAAAGAAAGAGTCCTAAATTGTTGCCAGTTTTTAAAAGAAGGAGTAACTCAGAGAAGGGAAGATTCATTTATGCAACATAATCTCGCAGAGGTTATGTGGAGCCTAGAAAGCATGATTCATTATTCTAACTTAATGGTTCTTACTACAGCAGAATAAAGTAACAGCTAAGTATGAGGGATCATACTAGGCCCTGAGGCTACAGCAGGAAACAGAACAGAAGAAAATTCTGATCTTTTCAAGTTTACCTTCTTATACAGGGAAACAGTCAATAAGTAAGTGACTAAAATACCATAATAATTTATATTATGATACACATTTTTTCACATTTTTGTACCTCAGAAACTTATTTGTTTCTTATAGTTGTTGTTGGCCCAGTATCAATCAAGCAGTAGCCGTTATTGCCTGTTCATAATGTAGCAAAACCTATAGAGTGAAGTCAGCAGTTTGGGACAAAAATCCTGGAGACCCCAGCAGAAGACTGAGAAACGCTGCATCTTCAAAGCTGCTGACAGCAGAAAGCACAGTGTTGGGTGAAGAAATACTGTGTTGATGAGTCTGGGTTGTTTGGTCCAGAGCAGTTCAACTCTGCAGACACAGTTTTAGGTATATCTCAATTTATGTTGCTGATATTTTCCCCTTGAGTTTGCATGATAGCGATATATAACAAACACAAATGTCTAGGTAAGTCCAAAATAGCTGCTGTAGTGAGTGTAAAATAATTTCAAAGCATTTTTTAATTTAAGAAATTATTCACAAAATTGTAGTGTTTTTATAATTTATGGTTTCTTAGATATGAGGGAATATAATATGTATATATTTGAAGGTAATAAATGCTTTAGAGAGGACTAAAAGATAGAAAAGTGAGTAGGGAATGCCATGGAGTGGGGTGGTTTGCAATTTTAGTCAAGGTAGGCAGGAAAGCCCTTGAGAAAGTACATTTAAAAGACTTCTCTTTTCTTTCCTT